>SDVV010021086.1:0-13195 GCA_016164225.1 Gammarus roeselii | reverse complement strand
CAACTCGACTGACACTGCGCACAATACACCAACTCGACTGACACTGCGCACAATACACCAACTAGACTGACACTGCGCACAATACAACAACTCGACTGACACTGCGCACAATACACCAACTCGACTGACACTGCGCACAATACACCAACTAGACTGACACTGCACACAATACACCAACTGGACTGACACTGCGCACAATACACCAACTAGACTGACACTGCGCACAATACACCAACTCGACTGACACTGCGCACAATACACCAACTCGACTGACACTGTGCACAAAACATCAACTAGACTGACACTGCGCACAATACACCAACTAGAATTGTTAATTACGCTCTTTTGAAATCATCTGAAAAAATATGCTTGTATTTGCCGTTTTCTTGGAATTTTGGAAACATGCATTACAGAAAGATACGTATTATTCACGGGTACATATTTCTAACCCGCGGGGCAAACGTACAAATAGCTCTGGGACTCATGTTTCTAACCCGCAGTTTTCTGAAGAGACTCGAGGACACTATCTTGGATGCCATCTTTACTCCCTTCTATGCCTTATATCTGGACTACCCCATGGTATACAAACTGCACTAGGGTGTGCACCACAGTGAGCGTAAAAATTCCGTACTTCCTAGACCGTAGTGAGCGCTTCACTTTCGTACCGTACTAATCAGTTGGTTTAATGTTAATTATACAATTGTTTTTCGCAGCAGCATAAATGCTTGATAAACATTATAATTTAAGACCTGCATGATAAATGAGCCATGCACTTTTTAAGGGTCAACCCCGTTTCATTCAATGCTCTTTTTCCCTATCCTCCCGGAAAGATCGGGGCCACTTTGGGTCGGCCCCATCGGAACAGTCTCCTTCTGTTGTACGTGACCACACCTACCTGTACTTAAAAATGACTTAGCATTTAGGAATATGATCGTCACGTGTGAATGAAGTGCAGAGCGCGAGTTCAAATTGGGCGTAGATTACAGGTAAATTTCGGGAAACAAATTATTATGAATTACAGAAAGAACTGATACTTGACGTGGAACTATCTTTCTTGCTCTTCGAATTTGAGCTATAATGCACCAAAACCGGTGCATTGAGATCGAAGACATGATATTTAAGACTCGTTATTCTTGTTTATCGTAAGATGATAAATGATTGGTTAGTTCAGACATAAATTTTCGAGAAAAAAACGTTTGTTTCCCAAAAGCATTTTAATCACGCAGTCATTTAGTCGCAATAAATGGTGAAGTCCCATTCTAGCCGCATCACAAGTAAGCTGAAAACACGATTACGTTCAGAGCTCGATTTGAAAAAAACGAACTCAAACATCAGAAAAAACGAAATGGAACGGTTTATGGAGTTTTTCTTCTATTTGAGCTGTTAAAAATCGAGACCCATTCATTAAATGGCGAAACCTTATCAATTTGAAAAGCTATTGAAATGGGACAGACGAACAAACATAAGGAACAACGATAGCTTCTTGGACATGAAAGGCCATTGGCTAGGAACGACTTTTATTTTCTAACAAGTTCCTGGTGACACGTTTACAATTTAGTCCAATTTATTTACAAGAAAGAAGTGCTGTCTATTCTAGTTTTTCTTGTGTAATTCAATATGAATTTTAGCCGCGTTCTACCTGCAAAATTCTTCAATTTCCTAAGCACGCGAATTGTGTCACCCGCGAGCAATTATGTCGTCTGCGACGACAGACGCGCTTGCTTGGAATATTGTTGTCGCTATTTTTGACGCCCTGCTATATTAGTAACGAACCAAATCAGTAACAGAACCAATTCGTAACGTGGCCAAACTCATACGCCCAAATGCATTTAATGCAATTTTTTTTTGGATGAAAGTCAGGAGTTTGTTGTTGTTTCTTAGCCCCAGTTTCTCCTGCGGTATAAGACCCACGACCGGCAGACAGCCTGGAATCCCAGATACACACAGACATGCACATGTTGATAATCTTACAGCCACTGCAGGCCTCTATATTACACCCCCGAGAAAATTGATTCAGTCTCGCGGGCGCTCCCATGAATCATGCACCGACGTGATATCACGATTAAGCCTGCCGGTGGCAAACGGCGGAGTAGGACACATGACATGCTCGACCGTATTGGGCGAGCATCGGTACTGCAGGCACTAATCGAAAAAGGCGTTCCCAAGTCAATGCATGTATAACTAGGGGGCGGGTTGATGCTCGCACCTCAGTCTTGAAAGATCACTCCTGGGTACCCCAACCCCTCCACGTCCACCTCCGATGGATGACTCTGAATGACCGTGTTGACTCTTTGATCGGCCAGAGCAAGAGCTGTGAAGTGAGTGCCCATCTGTTTGTGCATAGATTTGTTGTCTCTTGGTTGGGGAATAGTCTTGAGGGAGCCGTGTGAGGTGCCGGAGTGTTATGTATATTCCGGTGATTTGACGTTGGTTCATTTGGTAGCAGCAGGAACGGGCCACACGTCAAAATGATGTTTGAGGGAAAGACCGTGGCCTCTGTAATGCTCGTGGGAGGGTGTATGGAAGACCAAGGAGTTGCGAGTGGAAAATGATGGGTCTGATGAACTGTTTGAATTGGGCTGTTATTGCGGTGTTCACTGTTATCTGGGGTTAATAGTGTGGCGGATGGATTTCTCGAGGATACACTCATTTATGGTGCCAAAAGGCGCAGTTAGTTGTCACGTATGAGTTTCCCGGTGTAGAAGTGTTTAGTGCCATAGCACAAGTGATGGATAACCGCGTTCCCAAGATCAACCAGGATACTGCATATCTCTATCCATAAATACCGCAGCTAAGACCTAAAAGCTATGACGTAAAAGACTAGTTTACTTGTAGCCAGGAAGAAGGCGCATTGACACTTATTGTAGCTGAGTGACGATTCGCCAACTAGCGGCCAAGGCTGCCTTCCGAGTTGGCCGGGCAGCGTTTGGCTCGTTTGCACCTGTGGGAATGGGAATATTCCTGGTGCCGTTGACTGTGGGCTGCACGTCGTTTTCACGATCTGCGCTTACTTGATTTGGCGACTTCGAGTCTTGACTCTGCGGCTCTGGTGGATTCTCAGTTGGTTCCACTGCTTGCACCTCTAATGGATACAGCAGAGTCACCGGTCGACTGACGGTGCCTCATCGAGTTTTGAGCTTCACGTTTCTCAAGTGACCGTGTTTACCTACGTGGATCTCGATGATCCTTCCTAGACTCCATAACAGTCTGGGGCCCTCGTCGTGGATCTGAACCATGTCACCCGATTTCGGCGCAATGACTTCCCTGGCTTCCACGGCATGATGCCACAGAATGGTTAGGTATTCCTTTCTAAACCTTGTCTGGAAACTATTCCTAATCTTCTGGACATTTCTCTGACGTCGCGTCGTGTTAGAAGCTCTGCTCTGAACATGGAGGGATCTAGCTCTTCCTCCGGGTCCTGTGTTGCCACTGGCGCGCTGTACATACAATATCCGAGCATCAGCTGGGATGGCGTGAGGAATTGATAGTCATTAACTGAGTCGGAGATAGAAGTTGGCGGACGATCATTGAGGTCCACTTCTATCTTGCAGAGTACGGTGTGTAGCTCATCCCCCGTCACTATGGCTCTGCGTAATGTTTTCTGTAGACAAAGCTTGACCATCTTCATGATCCTCTCGAAGAAACCTACGAACCAAGGGGCTGAAATGCCACTCGCATTTGTTCTAATTCAGAGTACTCCAAGCCCTGTGATGTTCCTCCCAAGGCTGGAGTATCTTAGCGGAGCCTACAAAGTTCGATCCATTGTCACTAATTAACATTTGGGGATAGGAGCGACGAGCAGAAAACCGTTGAAGAGTTTTCATGAAGGCTTCTGCGGACAGATCCTTAGCAGCCTCCAAGTGTTCTGCCCTGGTGGATACACACGTGTACAGTGCGATGTACAGTTTTTCGATTCGTGTCCCCTCTTTCACATAGAGGGGACCGGCATAATCCACCCCTGTTACAGCGAATGGACGAGATTGACTCATCCTCTACCCCGGAAGGGGAGGGGTTAATGGTCCACGGTAATGTGTCCCACATTCTCTTCTGCACTGCATGCAATTCCTTATTGCTTCCTTGTTTTTTTGCCTAACCCTAGGGATCCACCGTCGTTGACGCAGGCTGGCCACGACGTGGTTTATTCCCATGCGGTGCTTGACAATGTGTAGTTCTTCAATGATCATTTTTGTAATCAGATGTCTGGTAGGTAGCAGGATTGGATACTTCACAGAGTCCTCAATCTCGGCCTCTGTGATTCTGCTCGCCACCACTAGCTTGTCAGCCTTGATGCTTAAATTTAACTGCTTCAATAATGGAGTGATACCCTTGAGACTTGGTTTGCGAATTAATTTTATCTCCTCCGCAAACACCTCCCTTTGGAGTTCTTTTGCAACCCAATCTTCGGCCAATGACCTTCTATTGTTCTTACCATGGTTTCTCACCTCCAACTTCAGACACTCAATGTACCTTTTTACCCACCCAATGGTGGTTATTAATTTTTTGAACGTGCTACAACGGTTGGCTGATCGTAGGAAAGACTTTGGGCGTGGATGCTCTTCTGCATTATTTAGTGTCACACTTTGCACCTGCGCAGGAAATTTTTCCCACTCCTGTAGTTCCGTTATATTATTTAGCCCATGTCACCACAGGTGGCTCGACATGAGCTTCCTCGGGTTGATTCCTCGAGTTATCAAGTCAGCTGGGTTTTGACTTGTGGAAACATAATGCCAATTAGCGCTGGGAAGAATTTTCTTGATGTTCGTCTTCCTGTTCTGCATGTAAGCTTCTAATGAGCCTGTTGAGTGTATCCAGACTGTCTGACCACATGTTTACAAGTGTTTACAAGTGTAGGAAGACAACAACAGGCCTATTGGCACAAACAGGGTTGCCTTTTGATAGCAAGAGGATTAGTTCTGGAGTAGAACGTCTAAGAGGCCTATTGGCCCAAACTAGGTTGCCTTTTGATAGCAAGAGGATTAGTTCTGAAGTAGAACGTCTAAGAGAGCTTCGTGTGCCATTTCCGTTTTTTTAAAACAACAGGAAAGGGAACGGCTTAGCTATTTATCGGCGATTTTTGTAGAACTTATCGAGCCGCGACTTAAACGTTTTGATTGTATTGCTGATTATAACCTCCGCTGGAAGTTTGTTCCATTCTTCGATAACTCTGTACGTGAAGAAATTGCGCGTGATGTCTAGTGAGCAACGTTTCCCAACGATTTTGTATCCATTGTTCCTAGTCACTCAGTTTGTATCTAGAGTGAAAAGGCTCGCTCGGTTGACGTTTTCTTTACCCTTCAATATCTTCCACACTTCGATCATGTCGCCTCTGACTCGACGTTTCTCTAGCGAATAAAGATTGAGTTCACGAAGCCTGTCTTCGAAGCCTGTCTTCCCCAGCGAGGGGATGAGTTTGGTAGCTCTACGTTGAACCTTCTCAAGTTTAATAACGTCCTTTTTTAAGAATGGAGACCAGAATTGAACAGCATACTCGAGATGCGGTCTAACAAATGCATTAAATAACTTGAGCATACTGTGTTGGTTTTTGTACGAGATAGTGTGGGATATCATACCTAGCATTTTGTTGCCTTTCTTGGCAGCATCGTTACATTGCTTGCTGCTTTTTAAGTCGTTACTAGTGATGACACCTTAATCTCTCTCTTAGGTGACGGAAATGAATTTCTTTCCAGACATTGAATATTCGTGTTTGGGGTTATGAGGACATATGTGCATAACTTTGCATTTGCTTACATTAAATTTCACATGTGTATGGCCTCAACATTTACTTCCTTTTCATAGGCTTCACATACATATTTGGTGAGCCTTGCTCCAAGTAGAGCTGCTGTCAGCTCCAGTCTGGGAACTGAAAGTGTCTTCTCGGGTGAAATCCGTCCTTTTGCCATCAATAGTGTGGCCTTTCCTTCACTGACTCCGTACACAGCTGCTCCATATGCTACTGTGGAAGCATCAACAAAGGTGTGTAGGGTTATTGATTTTCCTATCTCAGAGTTGCGTTCGACAGGTATGTCACCCATCTTGGTGAACTCTCACTTCATTTTTTCCCATTTGATTGCAATGGCTTCGGGCTGATCCTCATCCCAAACTACCTTTATCTGCGATATTTCCTTCATTAGGAACTTGAACTTGATGGAGATGGGAGTCATTAATCCAAAAAGACCAAATTGTGCAGCTAATCCTCGGAGAATGATTCATTTTGTTGGCTTACCTGATTCTAACTCTCTAGGAGTCACCATCAAGGTGTCCTTTACAGTGTCCCATCTGAGTCCTAAAACTAAAACAATGGGTCTGGCATCTGACTCACCTCCTTTCTGTGACAGTTCCTTCAGTTCTTAGTCATTGGTAGCCCATTCACGGAGGTCAAGTCCAGCATCACCCAGAATATTCTTGTGTAAACTGTGAAATTTTTATAGTTCTGCCTTTGTTGATGCAGTTACTAATAAATTGTCTACATAGGTATTTCGTTTGATCTTGTCTGCTATGTTATTTTGCCCACCATACTTTTCTATGTGGTGGTCAATTGTTGCATTCAAGATGAATTGTGTGCAAGTGGTTCCGAAAAGTATGACTTTGAAACGATAGGTGTCTAAGATGGGGCTATCAGGATCCATGGGATCTCTGGGACATAAAAATCTCGTGAAGTCTCCGTCCTGTTCATCCAAACATACCATCATGAATGCCTTTGTAATGTCAGAACAGGCAGCTAGTGACCCCAATCTGAACTGCATCAACATCTGAGGTAACTCTAGGACCATGGATGGTCCTGGGTACAAACAATCATTTCGACTTACTGCACCATTATGTGGTTTGGCTGAACAATCAAAAACTTCACTCAATGGTGATGCTGAAGATTTTTGTTCACAGCGTGGTGAGGTTGAGGTAGGTAGTGGCATGCATCTGGTGGCTTTATGTCACTTATCCTTTCGATGAATCCTCTTTGTTGTTGCTCCTGCATAACACTGTCATAGTGCTTCAACAGTTCGGGTTATTTTCTCAGACGCTTGAGATCGCTCATCAGTCTTCCTTGGGCCAACCGATAATTGATTGGCAGTGTGGGATGAGCCGCCTTCCATGGCAATCTTGCTACGTATTTGCCCTCTGAGAATCGGATGCTGTTGTTGAATTGCTCCAGAGGTGCTTTATCATCCGGGTTTGCTTCTCCCGGTAATACCCCTATCGTATCCAAACGCCACGATAGGTCAAAATCCTATTCTGCTTCTTTGTCTGACACTGCTACTTTAAGTGCAGTTATCACATTGATTTGAGCGTTGTCTTGAAATTCCTTTATGGGACCTGACAGTAGGTCTCCTAACTTTGAAGTTATTATTGTTATTCCTTCAACTTGTTCTTCAGGAAAAAAAAAATCATAATAATGATATGCTCCAATGAGCATTTCAACTGGTAGTGGACTGTATTTTCAAATTTGTCAGCCAAGTTGCGTCCCTGGCTCTGAGGCGAGTGGCTAGTTCACTGACTCCACTCATGTTAAGTCATTCAGCTAGAGTGTCGACTACAATCCCTTGCAGGGAGATGTTCTCATGTGCCGACATCTTTATGGTGACATTTTTTATGTCATGCCGTTCTTCAGTTCCTTTGCTGTTGAAACCGTCAATTGTCAGGGTGGTATGTCGACATGTAATGTCATCATTGCTCAAGATTTCTCTTCTGATGAAGGACCTCTGAGCCCCATGGTCAAACAAGGCTCTTACGAGTTTTACACAATCTTTTGTTTTCAAACTAACCAAAGCCGTGGGTAGGGATGTTGCCTTACCACACCCAGCTGCTAGTGCATTCACAGTAGCTACACTAGTGGGAGTGTTGCCCGCCGAGCTGGTAGCTACTACAGCTGTAGACTTTGCATTGCTTGATGCTGGCTTATCTTCATTTCGTCGACCTTTGCTTCTTTTGAAGCAGAGTGCACCGTGATGTCCGGTGATCTTGCAGTTCTTACAGAATGGTGCCTTCTCAGGGCACTCAGCAGAACGGTGACCCGACTTCAGGCATTTGAAGCCCAATCTCAACTCGGATACCAGAGTTTTCCTCTCCATTCGTTTCATACCTTGTACAGCAATAGAGAGAATGATCTTCAGCACAAAATGTGCATCAAGATGTTCCTACTTGGAAGGATCCCACAGTTGACTGGGGTCTTAGAGTGTTTCCATCAGATGGTTTGGAATGCTGTCCATTGGAATTGCTTCTTGAACCCCATTAATAGTTTGGCTTCTGGCCTCCGTTTTCCTGTGGCTTGAAGTCAGTCTCACAGTTCTCAAATCTAGTGATCTCAGACATGAGTGCGTATCTGAAATCAGCCAAACTTCATGCAGCATCTGGGTCTCTCCCCATACTGCAGGCTTCCTTGATCCTTGATGGTAGTTTGCGTCAGATCCGGGGTGTTGTTATTGAGGAACAGTGCCTTCAGTCATTGAAGTCCACTCCTGCTGACTTCAGATGTCAAAGATTTACTTCCACCTTGTGCCTGTACTCTTTCAGAGATGACATCGAATCAGCAGGGGCTGGAAGATCATCAAGTGCATCCAGATGGGCCATCCTTATGCGATCCTAGTTCCTATACAGCTTCTTTAGCATTGCAACTGCCAATGGGTAGGACTTATTTGTTGGAGCAAACTCAGCTAGTATATTTTTTGCAGGGCCTTTCAACTTGCTTTGCAGGCATTGAAACTTTTCAGGAGGTTCAGTTCATCATTTTCATATGCGGTTCTGGAACTTTGCCAGAATAAGGTGAACACGAGTATGTTCCCTAAGAAATCTAGCATTTCTAGAGTAGGTAGCTTGACTCTCACACACCTGAGGGAAGATTTTCCTTCCGATGCAGCAGATTCACTGATTGGTGCTGGGTGCGCTTCAATTCTTAATCTTCTGACCTTTGCTAGGGTGATGTTCAAGGGTTCAATGACTCATAATTTTCGTCCTCGAGTTAAAAAATATCTTCTTGAGGAATGTCATTATCCTCATTAACAACTTCAATCATCTGCTTATGCAGTGTATGCACGTCGTCTGAACATGTTCCCGCAGTGTCCAATAAAATTTCGGCATCAGGAATGTACCATCTGACGCATTGATAAGGATTGAAGGATTTAACGGATTGAAATATTATTTAGGTAAAAGGACAGATTGGGAAAGTACAGAAATATCCCGGAGTATAGATAATAGCGTGAGCTACTCAGAAGAGCACATTTCTTGAATCAACTTGATATTAACTCATGAGTAATGGTAGATGTTGAACAATCAATAGATATTGTTCAATATCTCAAGACCAAGGAAAACGTTTCATGAACTGCTGCAATCTCGAAATAATAAATGAAATAATCTATGTCAACCGACATTCAAGTTCTCATAACAACATACTGACCTATAATGAAGAGACAGTGTGAAAAATGTCTAACATGAGATTGTGCATAATATTTATTCAAGAAATGTTTGGCACACAAATCACAAATTTTGAAACCATCTTCATAATTGAGAAAATAGAAGGCATATGCGCTCGATAAAAACAATTCAATGAGCCGTTAAAGAGAGCGATAAGAGAACAGGTGATAACATTAAGTGGAAGTATCTGAAAAAAACATTAGAAATGAAATGATAATGATAAATAACAAATAGTTCACATGTTAAATTTCAAATATGAAGTAAAATTATCGATCAAAAAATTTTGCTCGAAAAGTAAAGTTCAAACACGAATGACTTAGGCTTATGTTTAAAGGTAGCTACTTATAATACCATTCATACTTATATCTGTATGAATGTATGTATAGACATACAGCCGTTTTCCCCTAGTTAGGAGGGTGGCTAAGTTAGCCTGACACCGAAGGGGAAGGCGCTCATTCTACCCGCCACATGACCGCCGTGGACCGCCCTACGGGGGAGTCTGCATTAACTTCGCGTTGGGACTCCGGTGTAACATTGAAGCAAATAATAAATAATAAATGACCGCCGTGTCCACGCCGAGGCTCGAACTCGCGACATGCAGCACCAGAAGCTGACACTGCAGTCAGACTCGACTCGCGACATGCAGCACCAGAGGCTGACACTGCAGTCAGACTCGACTCGCGACATGCAGCACCAGAGGCTGACACTGCAGTCAGACTCGACTCGCGACATGCAGCACCAGAGGCTGACACTGCAGTCAGACTCGCTAACCACTGGGCCACTCATACTAGTGGTAATCGAATTTCATGTTTTCGAAGCTCTGCGTTCAAAGAAAATAGCTGGGCTTGTGTTTATGAGATTTTGCATTAGGTTAGTAGCTACCTACAAAATGATTCAGGGCTTTGTCGGCATACATTGCAGCCAGAAAGGTAATGATGTGACTCAAGGTTATCAGAAACAAAGTGAGTAATTAATCGAGCATTAAAAACTTATTTCAAAAACTTTACTTATGACGGATACTTGGCGATTTCTTTTTGTTTTGCTTTCATTTTCACAGATTGAACTAGTATCAACGATTTTGAGTGCATCGCTAAAAAAAATTTACCTGAACAAATGCAAGTAAAATAGCGAAAGAAAACTCCTTAATGAAGAAAGATTCACTGAAATTTTAGACTCTTTTTTTCGCTCATTTTTCGCTAGTGTGCTTTAAAAGAAATCGCAGTTGAAGATCACCTTTAAGAAGAATTGCTCTCAAAGACTAAAAGTATAGCGAGAGATGATGTCATTTTATTCAAACACATTTTTTTAACCTACAATGCTACGGAAAAACTTACTTGAAATGTTTAAAGATCCTTCAGTAACATTGATTATGTAACCTTTAGATGTTATACAGATGTTTCAATGGATGATGGATGATACCAATACGACAAAGAACACACAAATGGTTCTATTAGCTCAGAGCAAAATAAACTTGAAGCATTTTGAATTGAAAATAGTTTAATAGGAATAAGTTGCTTTCAAAGAACCCATACCCCAGCACTAATCACAAGCAGTATATTGGAGCCAGCAACGGACATGTGTTCCGAAACAAGCTTTGTTTGTCAGAACACAGCTTGGTCTGCAATTGTCAATCCCCAACACCTGTTTCAGACCGAGGCTTGACTGCTCCATTCAATGGGCCTCAACCAACAGGTACCGAACCATATCGGGGCCCTTGTATTACCGCCCGTTATGAAAGGTTTCATATCAGCACAATGCATTGCCAATACGCTGTGGCTGCAACAGAAGTAGGTGGTGGCTCTGACTCATACACCCCTCGCCGCCGGCTTGTAGAGTGGGGTTGTTACTCGCAGCAGTGGATGTGCACAGTGTTATAGAGCGTGCACTTGAGACAAGGTGAAATGCACACAGCAGGAAATCCCGTCTTTTCCCTCGAATTTTGATTTGTCACTTATCGGTGAAGTGTACCATCACAGGGCAGCTAAACCTGTTACAACACTATTTATATTTATATTAGCCAGTTAGATAATAGAAAGAATATTGATAGTAGATTTGTGAAGATGGCTAAAGCGACGTCAGCCTGGTCCAAGACCGTAGACGAAGTCTTGCATGGGATCAACCAAGTCCTCAGTTCAATGGGCTTGGTCGAGAAAGACACAACAACTGCGTAAGTGATTCATTAGAACAAAATTCTGAAAGTAGTTTCGGGTACCCCTCATTTAACATCCCAAGACAGACAATATAATTTAAAGTATTATTTCAACGTCTATAGATTCCAAATCCTTGACTATTTAAGGCTCACGCTAACTGGCGGGGGGCAATGCTCCCTTTATTAGCCACTCTATGCTTATAGTGGGGACAACGCTCTCGATGCTAACAGAGGTAGAGGCAACCTCCCCTTACTATAGTAGTATGGGGAGGCAACCCCCTCTAGAGGCAACCTCCTCTGAATTCGAGGGAGCTCCCAAGAATTCAGAAGGAGGGAGGGCAGCTATCCATCTGCTGGTAGGGTAAAAGAGGTTGAGCTTCCTTTTCAAAGACTTTTGACCATCATATAATATGAAAAGGTGCATTCAAATGTATTGGGGGGAGGTCAGGCGCTCGCATCACATCCCACTGTGACGCATGCTCTGATGTCATCATAGAAACTTTGTACCATTTCAACATATCGTGATATTTTATAAACAGCAGTCATGGAATCGAAACGACGATGGGTCTTACAATATCACAGCGTATTTTAAGGGCTTTCCTGTTTCACAGCTGGCCAATTTTTAGTTTCAAAACTCGTTTCAAGCCATCTTCCAATGAATGCATAACCATTGTACATTCGATCGCTACTCGACTTGCTATAAATAATCCACAACAACGTCACTTCTTCACTAGACGCCCTCTCATGTCATTTGCACGAGAAGGCACCTACAGCATAACAACTGCTCCTCAGGCTGATAACACTAATCACCATTGTTCCTCAGGCTGATAACACTAATCACCATTGTTCCTCAGGCTGATAACACTAATCACCATTGTTCCTCAGGCTGATAACACTAATCACCATTGGTCCTCAGGCTGATAACACTAATCACCATTGTTCCTCAGGCTGATAACACTGATCACCTTGTTCCTAAGGCTGATAACACTGATCACCATTGCTCCTCAGGCTGATAACACTGATCACCTTGTTCCTCAGGCTGATAACACTAATCACCATTGGTCCTCTGGCTGATAACACTAATCACCATTGGTCCTCTGGCTGATAACACTAATCACCATTGTTCCTCAGGCTGATAACACTAATCACCATTGTTCCTCAGGCTGATAACACTAATCACCATTGTTCCTCAGGCTGATAACACTAATCACCATTGTTCCTCAGGCTGATAACACTAATCACCATTTTTTTCTGATAAAGCCGACGTGATTAGGTAACAGCCAGAGTTCTCAGGCCCTTCTCGAGACGATATTCCCCAACGATTGTAGGAGAATATCAAATATTACATGCAATATAAAGGTCTCGATTGTAAATGTATATATATATATATATATATATATATATATGTATATATGTATGTATAGGAAAATCATGGCTAAAATGGTGACACGCAGCATATTTAAAACCTATAGGTAAAGAGGTTTTAGGAATTTTTGTGCGATTTTCTATTTTATAACTAACTCCATTTTGTTCTATTTCCAGTTTAACATTGCTGATGATGGGCTGAGCCCGAAACGTTCAATAAATATGCTGCGTGTCACCATTTTAGCCATTATTTTCCTGATTAGACTGCGACTTGAGCAG
>SDVV010021085.1:0-13195 GCA_016164225.1 Gammarus roeselii | reverse complement strand
CATGAGGGGCAGGGTGACATGAGGGGCAGGGTGACATGAGAGGCAGGGTGACATGAGGGGCAGGGTGACATGAGGGGCAGGGTGACATGAGGGGCAGGGTGACATGAGGGGCAGGGTGACATGAGGGGCAGGGTGACATGAGGGGCAGGGTGACATGAGGGTCAGAGTGACAGGAGAGGAAGAGTGACAGGAGGGGCAGAGTGACGTGAGGGGCAGAGCGACATGAGGGACAGGGTGGTATAGGGTACGACCTCTAGAGCCAACTAGACAGGAAACCCATGCAATATGATTGTTTTATTACTCTGGTTGTGCGTTAAGGGTGGCTCCGTTGAACAATCCCTGAAGATAAAAATGCGTAATGAATCATGTGGGAAAAGTCAGGCCATTAAATGTTGTTGATTGACTACTACTGGGTATCAATTTATGTTTGACCGATTTGATTTCCCCTATAAGCTATTAAGCTGATCTGACTTACTTTCGACTCCAAAAATGAATAATTTCCAGACATGTTCTGGCATATAAAAACTATTCCTCTCGATGGCATTGAAATATTGTTTCATCAAATGAAGTTATTCAATGAACAATAAACTCATTAGTAGGCACAAATTAGCGAGGGCGACATGTCTGACATAATGGAACTTCAAACCATTGAAGTTATGTAAACAAAATTAAACTCAATAGTGGGCATATATTAGCGGGGGCGACAAGAAATAATGGAACTTCAAATCATTCAAGTAACTTTAACAAAATTAAACTTAATAGTGGTCGGAAATTAGCGGTACGGGATATGAAATCATGGAAGTTCAAAGTTGGATAGCAAAGTGAATATCAGAAAGACTCACCAGTTCGCTGGTACAAGAATACTCTCCACACTCAGCCACATTACAATTCTTTTCAATGGGGCCCGAAGGCCCCGGAAAGATGCCTCCACCAATCATTTCCTAAGGCCTTCAAAGGTAGGGAGACCCCTGGCCCCAACACTCGCTGTAGGTTGTGGCATCCAACCATACTACTCCCGCCTCCAGCCCTGCTGGAGTTGCGGCCTACCCCTTCTACCTTAACAAAGATCCGACCTATAACTACCCGAGTTGATAGGCTTACAAGCTAATTGAAGACTCAAAGCGTGGCCACGTTGCACAACAAGTCCCAGCCTCTGCTTAAGCCAGAAGATTTCGCGAGGGTCCCCGGAGGAGGCAGATAACCGTCGGCCGATGTCGCAGGTCAGGAGGACTTGCCGATAACGCCGGTCGTCTCGATAGCTAAGGGCTCGAAAAGGTAACAGTCACAAAGAGATTGATACTTAAGCCTTATTTTGTCCTCTGCAGCATTGGCAGCCCTGCCAGCCTTCGTAGAAGTGCGAGGCAAGTGACTTGTTGCAAAGGTGTCTACACAGGTACAATCCCAACAAAGGTTTTTCCCTCTAGAGAAGGGGAAAACTGTAACGCCGCCAGGTGGCTTGCCGTCACCTCGATCGATACCGGGCTCACGGATCGTACCAAGGCCAACTTTACGTAGCGCTCGTTCAATTATGTCATTCAGAGCCAAATGTCTGGGATGTCGACCCCCGCTATAAAATTTGTCTGCGCACAATTTTGCACAGCTCGCATTTCATAGATACCGTGCGAGTTGCCGTCGGGCGGACGAGGCAGCAGGAAAAATATTTTTTTGTGTCTGTCGCGTCGGGCCAAGAGAAGGGGCTAATTGGGGACGATGACGCGGCAAATCAGGGTTTCTGGACTTGACTGACTCTGTGCGAGGGGGGGGGGGCTTACTGCAGTATCTAGATACCATTTTTGATGCAATTCGTCAGAAACCACTTTACAGAGTTAGGACAACGGAATACTGTATCTAGGCAATGTATTTCTCCATCACGCGGTGTTGGCCAGTCTGCGACTAGGCCAACACCGCGGCCGGGCCAACATCGCGACCGGGCCAATATAGCGGCCGGGCCAACATCGCGGCCGGGCCAACATCGCGGCCAGGCCAACATCGCGGCCAGGCCAACATCGCGGCCAGGCCAACATCGCGGCCAGGCCAACATCGCGGCCGGGCCAACATCGCGGCCAGGCCAACATCGCGGCCGGGCCAACACCGCGGCCGGGCCAACACCGCGGCTCGGCCAACACCGCGGCTGGGCCGACACCGCGGCTGGGCCGACACCGCGGCTGGGCCAACACCACGGCTGGGCCAACACCGCGGCCGGGCCAACATCGCAGCCGGGCCAACATCGCGGCCGGGTCAACTTCGCGGCCGGGCCAACATCGCGGCCGGGTCAACATCGCGGCCGGGTCAACATCGCGGCCGGGCCAACATCGCGGCCGGGCCAACATCGCGGCCGGGCCAACATCGCGGCCGGGCCAATATAGCGGCCGGGCCAACATCGCGGCCGGGCCAACATCGCGGCCGGGCCAACATCGCGGCCAGGCCAACATCGCGGCCAGGCCAACATCGCGGCCGGGCCAACACCGCGGCTTGGCCAACACCGCGGCTGGGCCGACACCGCGGCTGGGACAACACCGCGGCTGGGCCAACACCGCGGCTGGGCCAACACCGCGGCTGGGCCAACACCGCGGCTGGGCCAACACCGCGGCTGGGCCAACATCGCGGCTGGGCCAACACCGCGGCCGGACCAATACCGCGGGTAGTGATCTATGAGTATTAAGTGTGTGTATTTATTTCTTGTATTCAGACCCTCACATCAGTCCCGCCCCGTACCAAACAAGGCAAGTGCATCAAGCACAGTTAACGGCTGCTCGCAGATGCTATCATTAGGAAGTGAACAACCTTAACGAGCTGCATCCCTTGGCGGGAGGGTTGCATCCGCAGGGAACAGGCAGTCACCCGCAGGGCACATGCAGTCCTTCGCAAGGCCCTGCAATCCTTTGCAGGCATGTGCAGTCTTTCGCAGGGCACGCGAGTTTCTTCGCAGGACACGTGCATTCCTTTGCAGGACACGTGCATTCCTCTACAGGGCACATGCTGTCCTTCTCAGGGCACATGCTGTCTTCGCAAGGTACAAGCAGTCATCCGCAGGGCACAAGCAGTTATCCACAAGGTATAAACAGTCATCCGCAGGGCATAAGCAGTCATCCGCAGGGCATGGGCAGTCATCCGCAGGGCATAAGCAGTCATCCACAAGGCATAAGCAGTCATCCACAGGGCATAAGCAGTCATCCGCAGGGTACACGCAGTCAGAAGTAGTCACCCGCAATGCACATGCAGTCATCAGAAGGGCACATGCAGTACTCCGCAGGGAACATGCAGTACTCCGCAGGGAACATGCAGTCTTCCGAAGAGCGCATGCAGTCCTCCGCATTGTACAGGTAATTCTCCGAGATCGCAGAGCACAAACAGTCTTTCGCCTGGCACAGGCAGCCTTCCGCAGGAATCAGTCCTCCGCAGGACACAAGCAGTTCTACGCAGGACACAAACACTTCTCCGCAGGTCACAAATAGCCATACGCAGAGCATGAAATCACGAGCAGCGATACGCGCACCAACTGCTAATCAAACAAGCAAGACTGTCCAGGTATTCCTAAAAGTTGTCATCACTTGGCTGTCCAACTGGCAGCTGTACTTCCGTTAGTGAGATCTTCCTCCGTCGAAGCCATGGCCACAGTAGAGGGTATGGCCACAGTAGAGGGTATGGCCACAGTAGAGGGTATGGCCACAGTAGAGGGTATGGCCACAGTAGAGGGTATGGCCACAGTAGAGGGTATGGCCACAGTAGAGGGGATGGCCACAGTAGAGGGGATGGCCACAGTAGAGGGGATGGCCACAGTAGAGGGGATGGCCACAGTAGAGGGGATGGCAACAATGGAGGGGATGGCAACAATGGAGGGGATGGCAACAATGGAGGGGATGGCAACAGTGGAGGGGATGGCAACAGTGAGGAGATGGCCACAGTATAGGGTATGGCCACAGTAAAGGGTATGGCCACAGTAAAGGGTATGGCCACAGTAAAGGGTATGGCCACAGTGAAGGGTATGGCCACAGTGAAGGGTATGGCCACAGTAGAGGGTATGACCACAGTTGAGGGTATGGCCACAGTTGAGGGTATGGCCACAGTTGAGGGTATGGCCACAGTATTTTCCTTTCACCCCGAGGACGTCACATCACCCTACAACAATCACGGCCTGCTGAATAGCAGTGGCAATAGCAATGCAGCAGCTGTAGTGGAAAACAGCAGCACAAATAAGTACAGGTAACTGGCACTAATAAAACATTAAGAAGCTTAACGTTATTGCAGGGGAACGATGATGATGAAGAATAACCACACATTTCCATGTATGGCTCACGCCATTAACATGTGCTCTCCTCGATTGGATCACTTCTTCCAAATATTCCCGGTGGAATAGAGCATAAGGTGTGATCCATCTGCGAGCAACATAGCGTGCCATCTGCACGCAACATAACGTGTCATCTGCATGCAACATGAGTGTGATCCATCAGCACGCAACATAGGTGTGATCCATCAGCACGCAACATAGCGTGCCATCTGCACGCAACATAACGTGTCATCTGCATGCAACATGAGTGTGATCCATCAGCACGCAACATAGGTGTGATCCATCAGCACGCAACATAGCGTGCCATCTGCACGCAACATAACGTGTCATCTGCATGCAACATGAGTGTGATCCATCAGCACGCAACATAGGTGTGATCCATCAGCACGCAACATAGCGTGCCATCTGCACGCAACATAACGTGTCATCTGCATGCAACATGAGTGTGATCCATCAGCACGCAACATAGGTGTGATCCATCAGCACGCAACATAGCGTGCCATCTGCACGCAACATAACGTGTCATCTGCATGCAACATGAGTGTGATCCATCAGCACGCAACATAGGTGTGATCCATCAGCACGCAACATAGCGTGCCATCTGCACGCAACATAACGTGTCATCTGCATGCAACATAAGTGTGATCCATCTGCACGCAACATAAGTGTGATCCATTTGCAAGCAACATAGCGAGCTATCTGCAAGCAACATAAGTGTGATCCATCAGCACGTAACATAAGTGTGATCCATCTGCACGCAACATAAGTGTGATCCATCAGCACGCAACATAAGTGTGATCCATTTGCACCCAACATAACGTGCCATCTGAACGCAACATAAGTGTAATCCATCTGCACGCAACATAAGTGTGATCCATCTGCACGCAACATAACGTGCCATCTGCGCGCAACATAAGTGTGATCCATCTGCACGCAACATAGCGTGCCATTTGCACGCAACATAACGTGATATCTGCACGCAACATGACGTGCCATCTGCACGCAACATAGCGTGCCATCTGCACGCAACATAAGTGTGATCCATCAGCACGCAACATAAGTGTGATCCATCAGCACGCAACATAACGTGCCACCTGCACGCAACATAACGCGCCATCTGCACGCAAGCAACATAACGTGCCATCTGCACGCAACATAACGTGTCATCTGCACGCAACATAACGTGCCATCTGCACGCAACATAACGTGCCATCTGCACGCAACATAACGTGCCATCTGCACGCAACATAACGTGCCATCTGCACGCAACATAACGTGCCATCTACACGCAACATAACGTGCCATCTGCACGCAACATAAGTGTGATCCATCAGCACGAAACATAACGTGCCTTCTTCACGCAACATAAGTGTGATCCATCAGCACGCAACATAAGTGTGATCCATCAGTACGCAACGTAACGTGCCATCTGCGCGCAACATAAGTGTGATCCATCAGCACGCAACATAAGTGTGATCCATCTGCACGCAACAGAACGTGCCATCTGCGCGCAACATAAGTGTGATCCATCTGCACGCAACACAGCGTGCCATCTGCACGCAACATAACGTGCTATTTGCACGCCAACATAGCGTGCTATCTGCACGCAACATAACGTGTCATCTACACGCAACATAACGTGTCATCTGCACGCAACATAACGTGCCATCTGCACGCAACATAGCGTGCCATCTGTACGCAACACAACGTGCCATCTGCACGCAACATAAGTGTGATCCATCTGCACGCAACATAGCGTGCCATCCACACGCAACATAACGTGCCATCTGCACGCAACATAACGTGCCATCTGCACGCAACACAACGTGCCATCTGCACGCAACACAACGTGTGATCCATCTGCACGGACATAGCGTATCATGTCGACGAAAAGCCACTATCCAATGCAACCCCAGTTCGCACCTCACCCATGAAGCACGAATTGCGAAAATGTTTTGACCTTCTGGTTCACTGGGCCATGGATAAAATTGTAGTTTGTGAACAGGGCAAAACACAGCGTCAGGACGCGCATATGTGGCCTCCACGGATCAACGTGTGTCATATGGGTTACTTAAAATGTTGAGAAAATGCCGCCCCGTCTGCAAGTCGATTCTCGCGAGGTTAAAGCGATTAACAGGAACTTTGACAATAAGGTTACAACGGATAGACTCAAGGTAGAACTGTACATCCTTCGATCAAACATTCATGCAAGGCTTCTTAGAATGAACGATGAAGGGTTGATAACGGAAAACTAAGAAATGTATGGTCGCATGGAACAATGACTTTTATGGTCGCATGGAACAATGACTTGTATGGTCGCATGGAACAATGACTTGTATGGTCGCATGGAACAATGACTTGTATGGTCGCATGAAACAATGACTTTTATGGTCGCATGGAACTCTGAATCTTTATTGCTGGTGCACGAAATTTTACCAAAAGGAAACGGAGTGAAAGCCCCCCGTTGGAATGAGCGGGCACAGTAATTGAATGATGCCGTAATGGACGCTGTATTCCAGTGGAATGTAACTGGGAAGTTTCGAGGATGTCAATTAGCAGTGGGTCTGAGAATAGCTGAGTCACTTGTGTAGGGAACCCGCGTCTCTAAGATAACATGAGCAGCAATTACGGGCAGAGGCGCATCTCATGAAGAGTGGCGTGAAGGTAAATGCAAGAACTTTTGGAGATCAATTCAGACACTTTATCCTGTGAATGAATGACTCCTGCTCACTGGCGCAGGGGCTATTGGTGAGATTAGCAATGCTTGAGTCCGGGGTGAACACTTTTGGAGTATTGCAAACTCAGTCGTCATGAATTAAAATAAAGAGTGGATTCAAGGCGTCAATGGCAATACTCCTGTTGTTAACGAAGCTGTCAGTGTTGCTGAGGTCAGGGCCATTGTAAGAGGATTAAAAAAACAAGGCAGGTG
Source organism: Gammarus roeselii (assembly GCA_016164225.1). Taxonomy (NCBI): domain Eukaryota; kingdom Metazoa; phylum Arthropoda; class Malacostraca; order Amphipoda; family Gammaridae; genus Gammarus; species Gammarus roeselii. The sequence continues at coordinate 5,978 of SDVV010021085.1, read as the reverse complement.
GAAGTGATGACAGTCCTGGCTATACAGTACGCCCCTCACCGATTGATTATCGTGCTAGCGTTCTGCTGAGGTCAGGGCCATTGTAAGAGGATTAAAAAAACAAGGCAGGTGGAAGTGATGACAGTCCTGGCTATATAGTACGCCCCTCACCGATTGATTATCGTGCTAGCGTTCTGCTGAGGTCAGGGCCAGTGTAAGAGGATTAAAAAAAACAAGGCATGTGGAAGTGATGATAGTCCTGGCTATCCAGTACGCCCCTCACCGATTGATTATGGCGCTAGCGTTCTTCCTCTCTGGCTGCAGAAGACCCAAGCAGTTGTCCTGAGGTGTAATGCACGTTATTGTTATCCGCATTCTAAAATGCAAAACGAAGGACCCGTCCTACTTAATGACCGTCCCAAGCTGGTGCTAGCTCAACATCCATCCAAAGTTCTTAACTGGTTCTTCACGGCGGACAGTCGGTTTAGTTTCCAGGAGGGTCTGGAACGGACAGGGCGATATTTGCACTAAAACAAACACTAGGATACTACACGAGAAGGGTCTCTCCTGTCGTAAGTGCTTTTTAGATGCAAAGAAAGCGTTTGATGGAGTAACTCACTGGACGTTGTTCAAAAAATAATTGAGATGGGAGCCCATCCACATATCCTTGAATTGATTGTGTTCTGGAACAGAAATCAGAAATTTCGTATGCGGTGGAATAGTTCAAAATCAGCCCACATAATGTTTCCGTCAATGCTATAAATTGAATACAGCTACTTGAATAATAAGTGGTAATTATGTATTCATTGTTAGAAGATATTTCAATTCCAATTCAGTAACATAGGGGATATTAAAGAGGTGTAGGTTTGAATTTATATAAAAGAGCGGTGCTACAACATTTCTATAACAGTTTCTGTTATTGAGCGGTATTGTGGTAGTGATTCGTTGAAAGTTCATTAAGAAGAAAAACGCATTGCACTCGGAGGCGAACAGATCGGAACAATTAGCGACGGCGCTGAATGATGGGATTGGGAGCTCGAGTTTGTATTCGGCCAATCTAACTTATATCCTATTTATGGGATGCGCCGAAGCGAATGAGAAAAAATATACTGTTGCGGAATGCTCTCTGGCGCTCCTTCACATTCTACAAAATTGTTGAGTACTACCCAGCGATGATTTAATCTCAACACGCCTAACAACATAACAACACTGATGATGTCCTGTAATTATTCAAACCATAATTTTGAAATCATTGTTTAACTATTATTGAAATAAGAGGCAAAAGTGTGTATTCCTTGTCCATGCAGTACCGGTTGCCCGAAATTGCAGTAGTTGAATAATGAGGACAGTCATGTGGAAATCAGATTGTGACGACGCGTGGTGAATATTGCCTAGTTAGGTAGAGATACGGAACAGGTTGAACTACGGATTTTTCTCGAATTAAGGCTTTAGTCAGATCTGGTGCGGGGTAAATACCAACAGGGTTCAATATTAGCAGGTTGACTAGAGAATGTTGCACGCTGCTGGGTTAAAATGCTACTCAGATCAGTAAAAATTAAAAAAATACTCTACAGAAAAACTGAAATTTTACATCACTTTCAAGCTCAACGACCAATGCCAGCGGGTGGCGGACAGACATGGGGCTTTGACCCGTAACTCCCACCCAGCACCGCCTAGAGCCATACACCTCCTGGGTAACACACCGCACCAAACCATCCGGTCAAACCTGGCCCCACTGACATTTGCCTGCATACCAAGATATAATACCTACCTCTTGAACCCATCAGTGCAATATCGTTTGAAACTGTTGGACAACTCACCCCATTTAGGATAAGGACGTGTTTGGCAAGTGGATGAGATCACCGTCGTAAAAGCAAGTATCCTCAGGGCAATTATCACTGTTAAGAGGCAAATTAATCCAAGGGTTTGTAAGGCACGACAACACTTGCACGCCGTCCCGACTAGCCACGAGAAGGATCACTGCAGCGCACACCCGCACGTCACCACTTCTAGCATCACAGTGACTCTCCGCCACAGCCTAGACCAAGCGTCAGCGATTTTATTTACATTCATGGAGTTGCTAGCTTGCAACAACAGAGATACTACGAATATTTATTATGTTTTTTTCGCCCTTCAATCCCATTAGTAATATTTGTTCAGTTAATATCCTCCGAAAAATTATCGATGTGTATGAATATACAATCCAAGCTAGGCAAAATCTCATTTAGATAAATCATTGTCACTACAGTCTGACAAATTTGCCTTGCGTACCTGGCCTGCAAGGAAACAAGTTTGGAGCCAATGCACACGTCTATTAAATCCTCGAGTCGTTGGGCCGAGGCCACGTGCGGTTTCAACCCTGTCCACGCGTGCCTCGTCGAAAAGATCGACGATGGCACGGTTTTGCAAGATTAGTTAAAAGAGATTTGTCAGAAGAGGCCTCCTTGTGATTTCTCGGTTTGCTGTCTGTGGATAAACCCAAATTATATTGTAAGAAACTCTAGGATTGTATTAATAATCTTAAACACATGCCAGGGCATACGTGTAATCATATTTACCATCGCATTCAATAGTCAACCATTTTAGTTAATTCTTTATCTACAAATAATTGTTTTCCTTGATAAGCTGGTGTGTTATGTTTATTTTCAGAAATCTCTCTTCAATTTAGAAACACATTTGCCATATCTCCCAACCATTAATATAGTGATTGTCAAAGGAAAAGTCATGGGTAAATAGTCTAGCTTGCTTGATTTTTGCCGTGATTGTACACCCTAATATCTGATAGTGTTTGCTTAAAAGACTAGTTGCCCCAAGAACGTACATTGCGGAACACTAATCAGAACACGTAATTCAAATAGTGTTAGGAGATCTGGACACGTCTTGAGTTTCATTTCATACGGATAATTTCGCACGAGAAAGACAAATCAGTTACCATATTGATCGATACAATCTAACTTGGGTTGATTCCAAGCAAGCAAAAGAGCTGTTCAATGAACAAAGAGGATGAACATTAGTCGAAGATGTCAGCTGCTAAATGATCCCTGTCATACTTTAAATATATTCATTAGGTAATGAGCTAACTTCATTCGGGTCAGATTTTATGTTATAAGCAGTTGCTCTGTCTCAGTCACCATATTGGACCTAAAGTTACGACGTAAGAAATTGTTTCTCAGTGTCCACGTTCTTCGAACTTTTGGGATTGATTTACCTACAATCTTTTTGAACCTATTCTTTTGAGGTTGAAAAGAGACACCACCTCTGAAATACCCTACGTTGTGAGTCGCTATGATGCGACGTTTTCTTATTGAGTTCGGTCATTTGATTTTGAAGAGAGGCATACCAGTGACATACCATTTGAGTTGAGTGGCTATGCTACGACGTTCTTTTTTAAAGCTATAGGTCTTGTGAAATAAATTATAATTTGAACATTCATTTTAAAATGTTCGAATAGGCCAAATTTCCTCCGCCTGAAAGGTTATAATATTTTAAGTTTGTGACATCTGAATTGACATGTTGCAAGCTCGCTCTTCCGATAAAGATTATGAGAAATTGAAAGAAAAACGAGGAAATAGAGGGTAATAACCGTCTGCGATATTTCTGACTCACGTAAAGAGCAGATTAAGAAACAGTTTGTACTTTATCTAAGTTGACCAACTATTAATATTTGACATTTCACATTCTTTGTTAAATATTTGGCATTTCCTTATTTTCTTTCACTTTCATGTATGAATACACACGAACGATACACTCCCATGTGTAAACCCCTTTGCTGTATCCAGAACAAGCAATGCCTAACAGTAGTACCATCCAATAGTAGCATCATCTAGCAGTGGTAACAATCCAGCACTAGCAACAATACAGCAGTAGTAACATCCAGCAGATGTAACGTTCAACAGTTGTAACAATCTAGCAGTAATAACCTCCAGTCGTTGTAACATTCAGCAGTAGAAACATCCAGCAACAACAATATAGCGGAAGAAAGTTTGTTGGCTGGTCAATCTTGAACAAAATGAATACCTGTTGCTGCAATTGCGACGACGTCGAATAGATATTACCAGGTGCTGTCGGGGACTGGGGGCTTAGAATTGTTTCGTAATCTAGATACAATAAAATTGCAGAAGGAAAAATAAGATTGATGAAGTCATCAATTTAAGTTGAAAAACTGTCCAAGTCTTCTAAGACTTCTAACTTCCTCATTCTGCCACGATCGGTCAGGTCAGGCTGCGTGCAATTGCACGATCTGCACTGCCCCGTCCCTCACAACGTATGCAGCATATAAAACCAAAGTAAATTCTAGTTTGTATAAATTAGTGTATAGTTTATAATTAAATTTTGTACATGGACATTACATTTGCGCCCTGCAAATTAGTCCAAACCATGATTGTTTGCTTCACAACTTTTAGGAGAATTCAGAGATATTGAAATTTCTTCAGCTATTACTATGTCCTCAAATATAAATTATTCAACATCAATTGAAGTGTGTCACAGGTTCTAGCGTTTTACCTGCCACAGCTGTCACACGGCAAACTTTCCCGCCGAGGGACTTCCTGCCACAAGCCTTTCGTGTACACCGGGAACCAGATAATCAACAATACCGAGGATTGCCGAAGGTTTTCGGACCACCAACACCAAGTCCAAATGAAAAGGATTGTCTTCGAACACGTATCATATCTTATACTAACAGGATTTCTAACAATTTTTACCGTTAAGTCATAGGCAAAAGTGTAGCAGTCCTGTAGCAGAGGAAAAACAGTTTTGCTTGGAGGTGTAGACGGAAAGTCAGCGTATATAAAGACATGGTACAATTTTTGAGAATCACCCAGTTTTCCTTAGAGCGGGTCTACATCTGGTAGGACATTCATTCAGTCTTCACCAGAGACGCTATCGGAAGGGCCTCATCCCTCCTCTCTCCTGTACCTGCTTCCTGTCGTGTGGCTGCCATGAGACTATTTCCCCAGTTTCTCACTTGGGCTGAACCGAAGATATCTGTGTATAAATAGCACCAGACCAGAATTGTAATGCCATGATTAGTTAGGTATCGATCATGCCAAACTATTTAATGACAAATTTAACGGAATAAGTACCATTCAGAAATTGTTCTTCCCCCTCTTACTATTTCAACTTATGAGAATGTGGCACACATTTTGACTGCACATTGATTAAATGAGCTAATCAGTAATTGAAATCAATTCACAACTCTTATTTTACCTCTCCTGGTTAAGCAATTACTTACTTGTAAGCGATGGCACCTCTGGGCTTGCCCATGGGCAAGGCTCGAACCCTTTTCACCTATGGGCTTGCAACCAATAAAATCTCCTCTGGGCTTCCTCTGGGTTTCCTCTAGGTTCGACAAGCACAAAACCGTGCGAGAACACGTCTCCACTTCCAGGCCACATCACACACTTGGGCGAAACCCACCCCGGGACCATGGATAGCGGGGGACTTACCTTGGCGCTCTCTCACCCTTCACATCGACTTGATACGGCTCCTGAACAGGAGTGGGTTTACTCGCTGAAGATGCCAAACAAGAACCTGCAAACAACGGGCCATAAATTGGCCATTATATCAATATCTGAACATCCTCAAACCCCAACACGCCCCACCCCATCTCAAGTCTAGGCCGGGAACGCACAAGGGAGTCACGCTCACATATGTATACGAGAAAAATTCCCTCAAAAACGCACGCTCATCCGACCATTGAAAAGACAAGCTAAATCATAACGGCAGGGAGGTCAACTATCGCCACTGTTGTATAACGTTCACACTGATGAGTTGAATTACCTTCTAAGTAGAGAAAACCAAGGGTGTCATGTCGCCAACTGTTGTGTTAACAATCTTAGTTATGCAGATGATATGGTGTTGTTAGCATCGACTCTCTCAGCATTGCAAAAGCTTCTTGATATCTGTAATAAATTTGCTGAACCTCATGATATTGTATATAACACTGCAAAAACTGTATGTATGCTAGTTAGACCAAAGGGTCCTAGTTCCTACCTATC
>SDVV010021084.1:0-13195 GCA_016164225.1 Gammarus roeselii | reverse complement strand
GCCACATCAATAACTCACTCGCTTCAGAATCAGCGACCACTGTGCCACGTCATTAGCTTTTTCGCTACGGAATCAGCGACCACTGTGCCACATCATCACTTCTCCCGCTACAGAATCAGCGACCACTAAGCCACATCAATAACTCACCCGCAATGGAATCAGCGACCACTGTGCCATATCATTAACTCGCCCGCTATGGAATCGGCGACTACCGTGCCACATCAATAACTCACTCGCTTCAGAATCAGCGACCACTGTGCCACGTCATTAGCTTTTTCGCTACGGAATCAGCGACCACTGTGCCACATCATCACTTCTCCCGCTACAGAATCAGCGACCACTAAGCCACATCAATAACTCACCCGCAATGGAATCAGCGACCACTGTGCCATATCATTAACTCGCCCGCTATGGAATCGGCGACTACCGTGCCACATCAATAACTCACTCGCTTCAGAATCAGCGACCACTGTGCCACGTCATTAGCTTTTTCGCTACGGAATCAGCGACCACTGTGCCACATCATCAACTCTCCCTCTATGGAATCAGTGACCACTGTGCCACATCATTAACTGTCCCGCTACAGAATCAGGGACAACTGTGCCACATCATTAACTCCCCCGCAATAGAATCAACGCCCACTGTGCAACATCAATAACTCTTCCGCTACTTAATCAGCTACCACAGTGCCTCATCAATAACTCTCCCGCTACCTAATCAGTGACCACTCATTCACATCATTAACACTTCCGCTACAGAATTAGCGGCCACTGTGCCACATCATTCTCTCCCGCTATGGAATTAGCGACCACTGTGCCACATCATTAACTCGCCCGCTATGGAATCAGCGACCACTGTGTCACATGATTTACTCGCCCCGTACAGAATCAGCGATGTGCCACGTCATTAACTCACCCGCCACAGAATCAGCTACCGCTGTGCCACATCATTAACTCTCCCGCTACAAAGTCAGCGACCACTGTGCCACATCATTAACTCACCCACTACAGAATCAGCGACCACTGTCCCACATCATCAACTTGCCCGCTACAGAATCAGCGACCACTGTGCCATATCATTAACTCTCCCGCTACAGAATCGGCGACCACTGGGTCACATCATTACCTCTCCTGCTACAGAATCAGCGACCACTGTGCCACATCAATAACTCTCCCGCTATGGAATCAGCGACCACTGTAACACATTAACTCTCCCGCTACAGAATAAGCGACCGCTGTGCCACATCAATACCTCGCCCGCTACAGAATCAGCGACCACTGAGCCACATCATTAACTCTCACGCTACAGAATCAGTGACCACTGGGCCACATCATTAACTCTCCCGCTACAGAATCAGCAATCACTGGGCCACATCATTAACTGTCCCGCTTCAGAATCAGAGACCACTCTGCCACATCATTAACTCTCCCGCTACAGAATCAGCGACCACTGGGCCACACCATTAACTCTTCCGCTACAGAATCATCGACCACTGTGCCACATCATCAACTCTTCCGCTAAGGAATCAGCGACCACAGTGCCACATAATTAACTCACCCGCTATGGAATCTGTGACCACTGTGCTCATCATTAACTCGCCCGCTTTGGAATCAGCGACCACTGTGCCTTATCATTAACACGCACGCTATGGAATCAGCGACCACTGTCCCACATCATTAAATCTCCTGCTACAGAATCAGCGACCACTATGCCACATCATTAACTCTCCCGCTATAGAATCAGCGATCACTGTGCCACATCATTAACTCTCCCGCTACAAAATCAGCGACCACTGTGCCATATCATTAACTCACCCGCTACAGAATGAGCGACCACTGTGCCACACCATTAACTCTCCCGCTATGGAATCAGCGACCACTGTGCCACATCATTAACTCTCCCGCTTCATAGTCAGCGACCACTGTTCCACATCATTAACTCTCCCGTTACAGAATCAGCGGCCGCTGTGCCACGTCATTGACTCACCCGCCACAGAATCAGCGACCACTGTGCCACATCATTAACTCATCCGCTACAGAATTAGCGACCGCTGAGCCACATCATTAACTCTTTTGCTACAGAATCAGCGTCAACTGTGTCACATCATTAACTCTCCCGCTTCATAGTCAGCGACCACTGTGCCACAGCATTAACTCGCCCGCTACAGAATCAGCGACGACTGTGCCAACGTCATTAGTTCGCCCGCTATAGAATCAGCGACCACTGTGTCACGTCAATAACTCGCCCGCTACAGAATAATCAACCACTGTACCACGTCAGTCTCTCTCTCGCTACAGAATCAGCGACCACTGTGCCACGTCGTTAACTCGCCCGCCACAGAATCAGTGACCGCTGTGCCACATCATTAACTCTCCCGCTACAGAATCAGCGACCGCTGAGTCACATCATTAATTCTCCCGCCACAGAATCAGCTACAACTGAGCCACATCATTAACTCTCCCACTTCAGACTCAGCTACCACTGTGCCACATCATTAACTCGCCCGCTACAGAATCAGCGACCACTGTGCCACATCATCATTTCGCCTGCTACAGAATCAGCGACCACTGTGCCACATCATTAACTCGCTCGCTACAGAATCAGCGACGACTGTGCCAACGTCATTAACTCGCCCGCTACAGAATCAGCGACCACTTTGCCACGTCATTAACTCGCCCGCTACAGAATCAGCGACCACTGTGCAACATCATTATTTCACAGCTACAGAATCAGCGACCACTGGGCCACATCATTAACTCTCCCGCTACAGAATCAGCGACCACTGTGCCACATCACTAACTCTCCTGCTATGGAATCAGCGACCACTGTGCCACATCAATACCCGCCCGCAATGGAATCAGACGACCACTGTGCCAACGTCATTAACTCGCCCGTACAGAATCAGCGACCACTGTTCCACGTCATTAACTCGTCCGCTACAGAATCAGCAACCACTGTGTCACGTCATTAACTCTCCCGCTACAGAATCAGTTACATCTGTGTTATGTCATTAACTCGCCCGCTACACAATCAGCGACCACTGTGCCACATCATTAACTCTCCCACTGCAGAATCAGCGACCACTGTCACATCATTAACTCGCCCGCTACAGAATCAGCTACAACTGGGCCACATCATTACCTCTCCCACTTCAGACTCAGCTACCACTGTGCCACATCATAAACTCGCCCGCTACAGAATCAGCGACCACTGTGCCACATCATCATTTCGCCCGCTACAGAATCAGCGACCACTGTGCCACATCATTAACTCACTCGCTACAGAATCAGCGACGACTGTGCCATTGCCATTAACTCGCCCGCTACAGAATCAGCGACCACTTTGCCACGTCATTAACTCGCCCGCTACAGAATCACTGACCACTGTGCAACATCACTATTTCTCCGCTACAGAATCAGCGACCACTGTGCCACATCATTAACTCTCCCGGACAACTTGCTGCTATTGTTTACAATGCCATTAATGTAAATAAGGAAGAGCAATTGCCCACGCTGCTACCCTTACTGTATTCCTATATTAAGCGTAATGACTGATGATTATTTATTTCAGCTCACTAGATATTTTAAATCAAGTTAATTTTTTATCAAATTTCTGTCATTGGAATTCACTCCGGAATACCGTAACTCCGTAACCCAAATTTCATAGCTCACACAATCAAAGGCTTTGATAAGGTTCACAAGAGCTGTATCAGTGACCTTACTACTATAGAACCCTTCAATATCATCCCAGTGAACTTTAATAAAGTCTGTTCTGAATTCTTAATAGCCTGAAGTAAATATTGATTATTTTGAGTTGGTTTTTAGGTATAAAATGAGTATATAATCTAGTATAAAGAACTTTTTTTTAACTTTGTCGATGACGGGCAAGATTGATATTACTCGAGAGTCATTGAGTAAGTTTTGCTTTCATTTGTATAAATCGGGCTAATTTTTGTGATTTTGAGTGCATCGGAAAACTCCAAGCTTAAGTGACTTATTGATGATTTGGGTCAATAAAGGGGAGCTACAGCAATCACGGAGATGGATTAATCACGTTGAATGGGATGAAAGACCAGCCAGAGCTGCTACTCTTTATAAACCATTTGAGATTGCTTTCACCAGTCAGTGCTGCTACTCTCTTTAAACCGTTTATGATTGCTCCCACCAGCCAGTGCTGCTACTCAATTTAAGCGTTTATGATTGCTTTCACCAGCCAGTGTTGCAACTTTCTTTAAACCGTTTATGATTGCTTCCACCACCGAGTGCTGCTACTATCTTTAATCCGTTTATGATTGCTCTCACCAGCCAGTGCTGCTACTGTCTTTAAACCGTTTATGATGGCTTTCACCAGCCAGTGCTGCTACTCTCTTTAAACCGTTTATGATTGCTTTCACCAGCCAGTGCTGCTAATCTCTTTAAATCGTTTATGATTGCTCTCACCAGCCAGTGCTGCTACTATCTTTAAACCATTTATGATTACCTTCACCAGCCAGTGCTGCTACTCCCTTTAAGTTGTTTATGATTGTTTTTACCAGCAAGTGCTGCTACAATCTTTAAACCGTTTATGACTGCTTCCACCAGCAAGTGCTGCTACTCTCTTCAAACCGTTTATGATTGCTTTCACCAGCCAGTGCTGCTACTCCCTTTAAGTTGTTTGTGATTGTTTTTACCAGCTAGTGCCGCTACTCTCTTTAAACCGTTTATGACTGCTTTCACCACCCAATACTGCTACTCTCTTTAAACCGTTTATGATTGTTTTCAAAAGCCAGTGCTGCTACTCTCTTTGAACCGTTTATGATTGCTTTCATGAGCCAGTGCTGCTACTCTCTTTAAACCGTTTATGATTGTTTTCACCAGCCAGTGCTGCTACTCTCTGTAAATCGTTTATGATTGCTTTCACCAGCCAGCGCTGCTACCCTCTTTAGACCATTTGTGATAGCTTACACCAGCCAGTGCTACTACTTCCTTCAAACCGTAAATGATTTCTTTCACCAGCTAGTGCTTCTACTTTCATCAAACCGTTTGTGATTGCTTCCACCAGACAGTGCTGCTACTCTCTTTGCACCGTTTATGATTGCTTCCACCATTCAGGGCTGATAATCTTTTTAAATCTTTTATGGTTGTTTCACCAGCCAGTGCTGCTACTCTCTTTAAACCGTTTATGATTGCTTTCACCAGCCAGCGCTGCCACCCTATTTAAACCATTTGTGATAGCTTACAGCAGCCAGTGCTGCTACTCTCTTCAAATCGTTTATGCTTGCTTCCACCAGCCAGTGCTGCTACTCTCTTCAAACCGTTTATGATTTCTTTCACCAGCTAGTGCTGCTGCTCTCTTTAAACTGTTTACGATTGTCTTCATCACTCAGTGCTTCTACTCTCATCAAACCGTTTCTGATTGCTTTCACCAGACAGTGCTGCTACTCTCTTTAAACCGTTTATGATTGCTTTCACCATCCGGTGCTGATACTCTCTTTAAATCTTTTATGGTTGTTTCACCAACCAGTGCTGCTACTCTCTTTAAATGTTTATGATTGCTTTCACCAGCCATTGCTGCTACTCTCTTTAGACCGTTTATGATTGCTTTCACCAGCCATTGCTGCTACTCTCTTTAAATCATTTATGATTGCTTCCACCAGCCAGTGCTGCTACTCTCATTGAACCGTTTATGATTGCTTTTACCAGCCAGTGCTGCTACTCTCTTTAAACCTTTCATGATTGCCTTCACAAGCCAGTGCTGCTACTCTCTTAAACCATTTAAGATTCCTTTCACTTCGTCTTGTATGACAGGGTTAATAATTGGCTGTTCGGGCATAGCATTTGTCCAGGTAGTGTTCAATATGGATGTTGCTGCTGAATTATCCCTGTAGTACCAGGTACTACTGGATCAATTTCTGAAGGCATTTGAAATCTTTACTAAATCAGTGGTGACCTCGTCATCAGTAATAACGGAAAACGAATTACTTTGGTTATTTATCTCTGAAGGCTACTATAATAATTTCCACATTTTTGCTATTACCTCGAGAGGATTTAGCCAGATTTTGAACCTAATTTTTACGAGTAGCAGAGGCCGATTCGATACAAACCTTTTTGTTATGTTTAAATTCATCTTGTCTGCGTGAGGAGCAGCCGTTTGAATCGATGGTATAGCCTGTCTTGCGTTTTTTGTGAGACAGGTAAACTCAACGAGAACCTCTCATGGTTCTTAGCTTGTGTGTGGCGAAGTCCTTTTGTTATTAGAAGAAAATGCGCCTCAAACAGCTTAACAAGTACGCTATGGAACTGTGTAAATGCATCAATGAAGTTGTACGTTCTCAGCGCCTCCTGTAAATTGCTATTACCGTCGTTATAATTACGGTAGGTAATTATACAACCGGGTTACGCTATTTAGGAGAATTCGGTTTACGAATAAAATAGGGTAATGGTCGGAGATATCTGAAGTAAGCAGCGGTGCACGAGTTGTACAATCACCATCGTTATTAGAGATGTTATCTAATATAGATACAGATCCGGCAGTAGTTGGCGTTGGCTGGGTAATTGAAGAGTACAAACCACGCGGAAGGCAATTATTGGGATAGTCAGAAACTGAATGTTACCTACGCTATCAAAGCATATTTGCGTTGAAAGCAGCAATAAACTAGCTCTTGAAGAAAATTTAACAGACCTGATGAAAGAAAGTTCAGGTTTATCGACAACAGTCTGCCTGTTATTTATAAATAAACAAACACCTCCCTTATTATTCATGTTATTATTTGCATACAGAAATTGTAATTTATTGCTCTGGTTTATTTATTTGCCGGCAAACACTACAAATCATGCAACTCGCTTGTCAAATTTGGCTTCACGGAGTCCTAGCACAGTAGGGGTCAAAAAGCCTGATGAAAAAAATTGGTAGGGTAAGAAAGTTTTGTTAGTGTCCTGGAGCTCATCTCCAGGAATTATTTGTCGCTCTGGGAGCACATTTCTGATTTTTTCTCACTCTCGGTCATAGCGCAAGTAAAAAAGTCAATGCTGTTAACATGTTCTTAAGCTGTTCAATGAATAGTAATGGAGGCTGTTTATTTAAAAATACTTTGTTCGTAGATTTTGTCGCATTCATATCCTGACACGATAAAAATAGGACGTTGCAGTACACGCACAAGCTTTAAATGTTTATCGATACAAAAGTTAGACTATCGGCAAAGGGAAAGTTGTGTATGATAAACACGGTAGAAATGTGTTGCTGATCAGAGGGCAATATTGTTTTTTTCAAATTACAATAAATATAGTATGAAACTCAATGCATTAGTTAGATAAGAAGGAAGATATTCTAGATTGAAAAAATCACTGAGAGCTTTTCACGAATGAAAATGGTATAGTGATCATTAATACAGTCAATAGCAATAGTAAAATTAGACACAACTCTTGTTCCCCGTACTAATGTATTTGGAGACGTACGGGGACTGCGTCTGGGTTTCTCAACCGACTCATTTGTACCGTCCTCTCTCGCCAGCTGGGCTGGTGATGCCCTGCCAGAGAGGTTGTTGTCATTGTTTAACCGTTCTCCACTACCACCTGTTGAAGGCGACCCAATAAGCTGCTCCTCACTGTCGGATTAGCATGCCTAGGTGGCCCTTTGTTCATTAACCGTATTAGCTCCGCCGACTGTCCGACAGCAATCACAGATAGTTGCTGTTGGTGATCCCCTTGTTCATCACTTGTCCTTTGCTGTTGATTTATAGAGTTCTGATGTTGTTTGGTGGGTTGTTGCACCGGAGACGCATGGCGATTTGGAGTTCCTGTTTGTCTACAGTGTTATTAAGCTTCCGTTTACGCTTTAACCTCTGTTGCTGCTGTGAGTATTTAGTTGAGGTTAGCGTCTTGATGTTTGAGCTGATTGTTTTTATAATTCTGATACTGTCGATGTGCAAAATCCGGAAAATTCTCACTTGACTGTCGATTTGATTGTTTATGTGGATTAGATTGACCAAATCATCGCTGATGCTGTTGAGGTTGTTTGAGTTCTTTTTTATTACGTTTATGACCTTTAAAATATACTGTCTGCTACCGAGTTTTCAACTTCCTAAAATCATCTATTTGCTTCTGACTTTCGAGGGAGGTATTTTGACAAACATCGTTCTGGACGTAGATCATTTCTTGCAGAGATTTGAGTTTGTGGGCTGATATCAGAATGTTATTCTGATCCAGTCCTGAGATTAGTGTCGCAGTAATGGGCCGGGAGCAAATACGACCGGACCCTATACATGGTCGTGCGCCACACCAACGTGGAAAGCGTTAATGGAGGGAGATGCACAGTGCAAGTCGGCTTGATTTTGTCAACAGAAATTCGCAATTGTTCAGCATTTTTATCATCACTTTCTCCAAATTTGATTATCCTGATGTTATTTTGCGCTCTTTGTCGAAAATATCAATTCTAGTACGTGTCACACCATATTATTATTATTATGAAATCATTTGTTTCCATTGTCTAGCAATGGGTTTTCAATTCTTAGGGATAATACATCAAACTTAGTTTTCATAAGCGCTATTTGAATTAGCGAAACGAGAGATAAAGTGAATTTGTGACAGCACATCTGTCGGCGGCCGGTTTGTGGCTACTTCATGTTCCATAACATGATTCACAAAATATGTTATTGAAAATCTTATAACAAACACAAGTGCATGGGATTGATAAATCCAAAATGAATACATCGCAGCTCATCTCTAGTGTGCTGCTGGCTCGCCTTCATGGAACTGAATGGAATTCACAATATACCATCATACTTCTACACATACAAATACACATTCAAATGTGCACACACCTACCTACATGTATGGATGACAATAAGTGTTATACACATTCATATGTGCACACACCTGTTTACATATATGGAAGACAATCAGTTTAATACACATTCATATGTGCACACACATACCTACATATATGGATGACAATTAGTACAATTATTGAATTATTATAAAATCCTTTACATCAATCATTTGACAATGGGTTTTCATTTTTTTTAAATAGTACAAATAAAACTTTATTGCCGTAAACGCTATTTGAATTAACGTAAACGAAAATTCAATTTGAAATTCGCCGCTGGTTCTGATTTCATGCGACAGATTTTAAATTATAATATTATAATCAATGATCGACAGCCAACATCTTATTTGAGGTAAAAATCAGGAATGCCTGGCACGAAATACATGGGGTGGGGCGATCACAAAATACATGGAGTTGAGAAGATTACGAAATACATAGGATTGGGGAAACCGCCAACACGTGGGGTTAAGAAATCCTGAGAACATGGGGTTGGGAAATCGAAATGCGCTAACATATTGTAGAGATGGTGCAAGATATGAATACGAAAGGGTTGAATAGGTGACATAAATTGTACATAAAATATATACATAGCACTGGATATACATATTTCATGACGAAATGCGCTAACATATTGTAAAGATGGGTATAAAACATTGTATGAAATAATGAAGTGGTGAATATACTACATAAGTTATTCATAAAATATATACATAGCTCTGAAATAAATACACTTCATGACCGCTAGGAAATGATTCAATGATTGACAATATGAATACTTCGATACTGGAGTACAGAAACCGAATTAATATACTTCTGGTAAAGAAGATGAAGCACAATATTAGCTTATGTGACAATGATTGTATCGTCAAAAATGGTACTGTAAATGGTAGATATGATTCAATAAATTATATCCTCGTCGAGTTGGCCTCTGTCAAAGCTGGGAGCTACCTATCATTCCTCGAAAGCGAAATGTTATTTTCAATAGTGTCATCTGTGCACACATACAAATGTCCATTTTGACAAAATAATTCCGACTACATACCGTTGAAAAAAACAGTGACACGCGGGGTTGAGAAAGAAGAATACTTGGGGGCTGATAAACAACGAAATACATGGGTGTGGAAAATAACAAGTACATGTAGTGGCAAATAACGTATGCACGTGGTTAGAGTCCCGATAACATGGGTTTGGGACATAAAAATGTGCTAACATATTGTAATGAGAAGTCTACATTATTGTACGATGACAAAGATATGGATGGATAACATGAATTATACAGGAAATATGAATACATTATAGGGTTGGGAAAATAGAAAAGCACTAACATATTGAAAGGATGGGTCTAAACCATTGTATTAATAATGAAAGGGTGAATAGGCGACATAAGTTATAAAAAAAAAATCATACCTAAAATACACGTCAAACAATTGGATATACAATATACACAGTCTTCTTCATTGTTCTAAAATGGTTTTGGCTAATGTAATTGCGATCCAGATTTTTTTGAAACTCAGAAATACGTATATTAACTCTAGAACTAGCCTCGAGAGAGGCTATTGCTTCATGTTCTTTTTTGCTAGTTAGTGATGGTGTTTTCGCTTCCAGCATGGCGACAAAGGCAGTTTTTATGCGAGTTTTCCAGCTGAGAAATTTTATTGCCATTGGGATCAATTTCGGACTTGGACATGACTTTGGTGTGATAGTGTGTTTCTACTTGCACTGTTAATAATATGAGGTATTGGTTGGAATTACACGATAAAACTAGAACGTTGGGGGTGAAGGTGGAGGTGACTCTCAATTCTCTAAATTATGTGTCCCTGCATTGTATCAAATAACGCAAACACCGCGTAATCGAGATGGCACACACATCGCAGCACTGGTGAATTAAGTAGATTTGAAATATATAGCCGGCTTACCAGTTTTCGAATACAATGGGTTACTTAGCACAGCAAATGCAACTACCTCCTTTTTCAAGTTGAAAAAGAAATTAACCACACAACCACACTCAACGACTCTCAGTCACATAACTTTACTCCACTGCTTTCAGTCACACAACCTCACTCCACGCCTGTCAGTCACACAACTTTACTCCACAGCTGTCAGTCACACAACCTCACTTCTCGCCTGTCAGTCACAAAATTTTACTCCACAGCTGTTAATCACACAACCTCACTTCACAACTGTCAGTCTCACATCCTCACTCCACGACTGCCAATCTCACAACCTCACTCCACGACTGTCAGTAACACAACCTCACTCCACGACTGCCAATCTCACAACCTCACTCCACGACTGTCAGTAACACAACCTCACTCCACGGCTGCCAGTCACACAACCTCACTCCACAGCTGTCAGTCAAACAACCTCACTTCACAACTGCCAGTCACACCACCTCACTCCATGGCTGTCAGTCACACAACCTCACTCCACATCTGCCAGTCACACAACCTCACTCCACGGCTGCCAGTCACACAACCTCACTCCCCGACTGCCAGTCACACAACCTCACTTCACAACTGCCAGTCACACAACCTCACTCCACGGCTGCCAGTCACACAACCTCACTCCACGGCTGCCAGTCACACAACCTCACTTCACAACTGCCAGTCACACCACCTCACTCCACATCTGCCAGTCACACAACCTCACTTCACAAATGCCAGTCACACAACCTCACTCCACGGCTGCCAGTCACACAACCTCACTCCCCGACTGCCAGTCACACAACCTCACTCCACGGCTGCCAGTCACACAACCTCACTTCACGACTGCCAGTCAAACAACTTCACTCCACGGCTGCCAGTCACACAACCTCACTCCACGGCTGCCAGTCACACAACCTCCACGGCTGCCAGTCACACAGCCTCACTTCACGGCTGCCAGTCACACAACCTCACTCCACGGCTGCCAGTCACACTTGAGTAAGCGCTATGCGACCTACTGGGCATTTCACGTCATCGTGGATTAACTTATTTCATTCAATCCTTGGAGAGTAAAAACTTTTTGCTCCCATTCTAAACTCTTTTTTTTTCTATAGTCTCCAGCGATGTATTGCAATGCTTTGGCTGATGGTTTGTAAAATTAAATTCATGGCATCGGCTCCTGAACTTAGGCATACCTAATGTTTTCATCTTGATATTGCGGTGAGTATGAACACAAACGTCTTTATTTCGGACGCCTTACAACAGTTGTGCCCCGTGGATATGACGTACAATTGGTGAAATAATCACTAGGTTATAAAGAAACAATGCAAAGTTGTCAGTCGTTGTCATATATACGTAACTCTGTTACAAGCGAAATATTCGTTCAGTCACCTTCAAAGATTCTAATGCGACGACGGTGAACAACTTTGTATTAATAATATATGATTACCTGAAGTAATGATCGCAGTAGAGCTATTAACATCACTGCTAATAATAACAACTGTATTTTCACAACGCCAAAATCCTCTTTACCAGTCGCAATATCGGAGTGTTGGAGGGGAAGAGAGGTGGATGGGTGTCCAGTATTACCTATTTGTACCTCAACACTCATTACCAATCAATATAGTCTACACCTGAAGCATTGACTGTTATGCAAAAACATACACTTAAGGCCATTCAAACGAATGTTCAATGCAGATCATTCATCTCGGCCAGTTAGCTGCAGGCAGTTGTACGTGAAACACGATGCAGTTTAGATTCCTTCATGATTGCAGGGATACCACACCATAATGAATCGCCTGATGTACTCGCTGAAATTGCACACCCAATGAAAGATGAATTATAAAATTGAGACCGACCCGAACCTACTCATTTGTTATAGGAAACTGACAAATTTTATATGTAACCGGTTCCATTTCTCGATACAAATGTACCTCGAATTTAATGTGTATTATAAAATAAATAAACTTTTTTTAAATCACCAGAATCCCACAAAGCATATCGTGGATAAACGTCATTTTTTATTTCCTATTGCTCTCAGATGGCTACTATAGGCCGCGGGCAATCTCTAGTAACAGTTGACACGCGTCCAAGTACGTTGTCTGTGTGATGAAACAATTAAACTCGAGTAACAGTTGACACGCGTCCCAGTACGCTGTCTGTGTGATGAAACAATTAAACTCGAGTAACAGTTGACACGCGTCCCAGTACACTGCTTGTGTGATTAAACAATTAAACTCGAGTAACAGTTGATACGCGTCCCAGTACACTGCCTGTGTGATGAAACGATTAAACTCGAGTAACAGTTGACACGCGTCCCAGTACACTGCTTGTGTGATGAAACAATTAAACTCGAGTAACAGTTGACACGTGTCCCAGTACACTGCTTGTGTGATGAAACAATTAAACTCGAGTAACAGTTGACACGCGTCCCAGTACACTGCTTGTGTGATGAAACAATTAAACTCGAG
>SDVV010021083.1:0-13196 GCA_016164225.1 Gammarus roeselii | reverse complement strand
CACTGGATAAATGCTGGCTTACAAGTTGTAGCAACTTAACAGATACTTAAGTACTGGATAAAATGCTGGCTTACGAGTTGTACTTAACGGAGCTTCCTCCCCCCAGAAGAATGTTACAAGCGGTGTGCCTCAAGGATCAGGGTCAGGTCTAGTTTTTTTTTATTATTCATTAACGATCTCAATAGCAACCTACTCTCAAACTTTAGCAAGTTTGCAGACGATACTAAGATAAGAGGCAAACTGAGCTAGAGTGTCAGCAGATACAACTAGATTTGAACAAAATTGTTGATTGGTCAGAAAAGTGGCAAATGAAATTCAATTTAGACAAATGTAAAGTTATGCACATAGGTCCGCATGACCACAAGCATGAAGACTCAATGTCTGGTTAGAAACCGATTCCTTTCACCGAAGAGAGAGACTTCCGTGTCATTATTAGTAACAACATAACGAGCAGCAAACAATGCAACGATGCTGCTAAAAAAAGCAACAAAATGCTCGGTATGATATCTTGCACTATTTCGAACAAGAACACATAGTATTATGAAGTTCTACAACGCATTTGTTGGACCGCATCTCGAGTATTCCGTTCAATTCTGGTATCCATTTCTTTGGAAAGACGTTATTAAATTAGAGAAGGTTCAACGTAGAGCTACCAAACTTATCCCTTTGCTGCGCAATAAATTGTACAAAGACAGACCACGTGAACTCAATCTCTATCCACTAGAGAAGCGTCGAGTCAGAGGAGACATGATCAAGGTGTTGAAGATTATGAAGGTAAGGAAAGCGTCGACCGAGCGAGCGTTTTTACTCCAGATGCGAGCCGAGCGACCAGTAATAATAGATACAAAATCGTTGAGACGCATTTCTCACTCGACATCACGCGCAATTTCTTCAGGTGTAAAGTTGTTGAAGTAAGGAACAAACTTCCAACGGAGGTTGTAAACAGCAATGCAATCGGACCGTTCAAGTCACAGCCCGATAAATTCTACATGAATTGACGTTAATTAGCTAAAACGTTGCCTTTCTAGTTGTTTTAATTAATTGGAATGACACATGAAGTGCTCTTGGACGTTTTAGTTCAGAACTCATCCTCTTGCTATTAAAAAGCAGCCTAGTTTGGGCCAAAAGGCCTCTTGTTGACTGCTTACACTTGTAAACACATGTAATGCTGTTGGGCCCAGCTTCAGGCACTGAATCGACCTGACTCCTGAGCCAAAGTGGGCGTTGCGTGGTCCTGACCAGACCCTTCCACGCCAAATGGCCAAGATTGTTAGCTTGAGAGTGTACGACAAGAGTGTGAGGTGCGGCACGTCGTCGGTCCCGCTACTTTATCAGAGGATTAGGCGATTCCCTGTTCACAAATTTGTCATTTTGAAATACAAAAAGATACTGATACTTTCTTCATAATTATGTCACTTGACGTATTACAGAGCTCTGTATTATTTAGGTGTTGGAAAAAAAATGTTATGCAAACAAATTAATAAATTATTTAATATTACTCACAGCAGCTTTGGGAATAAATTTGGTTGAGTGAGATCTATATTTCCAACGGCGTTCACAACAAAGGCTAGACACAAGGCATAATCCCAGCGCCAATAATGGCTGTTACTATTGAGCTGGGATGTTTTATTTTCATGGTCAACTCATGGCTTCAACCAAAAACAACTGATGCAATTAACATAGTAAATTCTATCAAATTTTTTTAAAACAAGCCTATTTAAACAATGTAACTCCTCACCCTGAAACTCACTCACCTGATCTCCACTGGGTCCTCAGTTTGGAGTGGGTTGAATTAATGATAATTCTCACTTTCTTGTTTACTTTCATATTTTTCTCAGCCATTTCTTTCCTGAAACACAGGACGGTAACTTTTAATACAATTTGTATACTTTAAGGGCAACAAGCTAACAAGTTACTTATTTCTAACTTGTTAGTCAATGAATTGATTGAGCTAGGAATAAAAAAGTTAGGACGATAAACAAACATGAAATGATAGAGACACTATGAGGTCGTCAGAAATAAATGTTAACAGTTTGATCCTACAGCAAGCCGCCAGAGGGGGTTAAGAATTGATTTGCTGTAAAGATGGAGCGAACATTGACGTGGGACAGATCGAGCACCATTCGAAAATGAACATGAGACAGAACACAATTTAAAAAGGTGGTGCATCCTTGAGGCACCTATAGGTGTCATTCTGTTCCTAATGTTCTCTACAGCATACATGTCAAACAAGAGAATGCACATGTTCTTGAATGCATCACAAAATTTATGGGTTACAGTGTAATAGAATGTGTAGACATATATGTATAGACATACAGCCGTTTCCCCCTAGTTAGGAGGGTGGCCAAGTTAGGCTGACACAGAGGGGGGAGGCACCCAATCTCGCCGCCACATGATCGCCGTGTCCATGCCGAGGCTCGAACTTGCGACATGCAGCACCAGAGGCTGACACTGCAGTCGGATACGCTAACCACTCGGCCTCCGCGGCCCTCAAATAAAATAGAAGCGGTCGCCATATATTGCTGATATAATCTAAGATAGAAACAATAGTTTACGGCATCTTGTCTTGTTATCCTCCCGACCAAGACAATAAGCCTAAGGCCCTCTGCGTTAGTAACCTTAATATGGATAGCTACTTCGACTGTAATGTTATTGCTTGCGATAAAAATAATCATTTTGAGTTTGGATTCCAACATACCTGCATTGTGTCTGTATATATACACAGGCAGAAGTCCCTCCAGTACATAGGAAGAATCGACTGTATGTATGTACTATCAGTTACAAAGATAAAAACCTTATTTTCAATATCGCGTTTGATTTACGACATCCCTGCACCGAGATTGTATGTTTCATAGTATGCATTTACACATTTGCATTTCCTCCAGACGTTTGCCTGTAAACATACAACCATAAAACTTATCTAACTTCATACAATTTGATTTGAATGAAGTTTTAAATGCAACGGGAAAATAATAGTTACTCAATCTTTTTAACTGATAGTACAATATACACATATACACAATCACATTGCAGAGATGTGGGAATTAAAATTCAACAATCAGGTATTCACCGCAATTATTGAATTTTAGATTTCAAACCAGCTGGCCAGGTTCATCATTTCAACAAAGTCTTTATGCTGTGACCAAAGAATTCAGATTTTGGCATGGCTCAGCTGGATTGGATAATATAGCACTGCTATCAAACAAATTGGCAAATGTGTTTTTGGTCTACCACTCTTAGATAGCTACTGCTATCCACATCAATAATAAAATTCAACAAGTTATGTTTCAAAAAATCAACTCGTTCAGGTCTTTTACCCTCATGATTTATCTTGGCATCAGCCACCTCACATAGAGAGATCACAGGCTCATCTCGACTGGAACTCTGAGGTGAGCTTCAGTGAGCTTCCCTGCAGGGCGTGACCTCAAGTAAAATGATCCACGGTTCATCATCCATTGTTCCCTGGCGCCCTCAGAATGCTTTGACGTGAGCTTTGGTGAGCTACCCTGCAGAGCGTGACCTCAAGTAAAATGATCCACTTGAGCTTGCTTATCCAAATCAACCATAAAAAGAGCCTTTTGTGACCCTAAAAGTAACTTAGAGTAGCTATATAATCATATCATCAAACGATTAAGAGTTCAGTTTAATTTTTTCAACCCTTACAACATGAGCTGCTATAAATAATTTTGATAGCATTTGTATGTATAAAAACGCGTTAATTTCATTTACAAAACATGTAATTATCTGCAGGCACAATTAGTCTAAACAAAACTTCTTCATGACCTTATATAATACCCTGTTATGACATACTCTGCTCACGTAGGAGAGACTGTCCGTACTCTTGCAATACGCTTCTCTGAGATCAGGAGATAAGTAAGGTTTGGTGAGGCAGTGTGATGCTTTTCTCGGTGCCTGTTCCATGCTCAGGATAAAAAACCCAATCATCAATAGTCAATGAAATATATTAGCTTAAAACCCCACAAATAAAAATAAAAGCCTTATAGTTCAATGCACATCATCTAAAATTTTGAATAACTTCAACCCTTAAACCCTCTGCTCTTTATCAGAAACATCCTTGATTTTTGGGTAACTTTACACATCCATGTTTCTTTTTTTTTTGAAGACATACAACAAATCTGTAGAAGCAAAAAATTATGTAGATTTTGTGCTCTTTCAAATAACGCAATCAGATTTAAAGTGTTTTTTTATTCATTTTTATTAGACAAAATCATAATTTTTTTTAAATCAAAAATTTCTGACCAATTTTTTTATTAATGGTTTAAGAATAAACTTGGTGATCTAATAAATAAAAGATCTTGGTTATCTAATCAATCGAATCAATCTCACGACATTTTTTGCTAAGACGCACCGCACCATTCAGTCACAATTTATGAAAAATAGGGGGAAAAAATAGTGGATTTTTTTTTTGCCTATATCTTTTGATTGAAAAAAGATAGAGACATGCGGTTTGTTTAGTTATGAATAACGTGCTTTTAGCCCCATTACACCCAACTGTGTAGCTGCAGTAGTTTAATTTTTATAAAATAATGAAAATTAGAAAAAAAAGTCCTAACATCAGTATTGGAACTCACCAGGAGATCAAAAATAATGAATAAATTACCATATATTAGCATAAAATCAACACTAAACAATGTGAAATTACCTAGCATTCTTGAAATTATTGTCATCATCTTTCTGTCATAGATGAGCCATGGATCCCTTCTAGCCTTTGCGCTAAACTAATCTGGCATCCTGCACTCTCTCTGCTATTTGTGATTATCTTTACTAGTCCCTAGCTATATGTATGTATTCAGCTTCCAATACATCAGTCAGTCACAGTCAGTCACAGTCAGTCAGTCAGTCAGTCAACCAGGAGTAGCGAACTACTTCTGGCCATCCGTGCCAGAAAGACGCTTACTTTTTCTATTTATTTATTAATCATTTGCTTCCATGTTCCACCGGAGACCCAATGCAAAGTTAATGCAGACACCCCCGTAGGGCGATGCTTACTCTTTTGTGGCACCGGACTCTCCAGAGGGGACGGAGGTCCTCGCTGCCGATCTTGTCAAAGGCGTTCGAGGGCAACCTTCAGTCACATCACGTTCGTCTTCACTATCACTGGTCGTGTCTGAGGATGTCGTGACAGCTGCAGCATCAGCATTTCCTTCATCAGTGTAGTCCTTGAAAAGCTCTACGTGGAAATTGTTGTAGCAAACTGGTTTATACAATGGCTTGCCACATGGCAGGCCCCTATATATTGTCCTGCCAGAGCGGCCCTGCATGCAACAGGTGTGTCTAGAGCACTCCCGGGGCTTGTGTGGATTGGGCCCACTTGCAGACGGAGTTGGTTCGTCGGGTTCCTTCTGCGCGGATGGCTTTCGTTTTGGCTAAGTTGTCGACAGTGGCACAGTGACAATCTGGTGGAAGATACCTCTAGGATCATCTGGTTGGTGTTTTCATGTAGGTCTGTACGTTGGAGTGTTAGGCCAATCCGCAGAGAGAAGGGAGTTGGTGAGGACAAACCTGAACTTCTTGTGACCAGATCGCTCCACTGGGTACGTGCCACGGTACCTTTTTCTATAGATTACCATGCTTTTGATGACTGTGTGACCTATAAAATAAAAGGCAAGCTTCTTCCACATTTTGCAGCTCGTGCGACACATGGAGTAGTTACCTTTCATTTGGTCATTTTTGTCGACTCCGCCATGTGCTTGTTGTAGGCAAAGACACAGGCGGGTTTCTTGAATCGGCTGGCTCTCATACTCTCCAAACTTTGCTTCGTGCCGCGATTCACCTCGGCGAGTGAACTGTGCAGGTTCAACAATATGAGTTTGATGTTCACTTGTTAACATAGTAACTACTTTCTTGTCCCTCCACTGCAACATGGCCAGATGAGCATCGATTGAAACAGCTCCCTGAAGACTCCTGGAAGTATGACCTGGCCATCAATTCATCTTGGGTGCTTTGTTTCCAATGTTTTACCGGAACGAAGATGAAAAGCTGGAACCTTTTCGCGATTTTCAAGGCATGTTCCTGTGCAGTCGATTCCCATGACATTACGCAGATACCGGAACAAGTTAGGATTAGGGTAGAAACGGTCACTATGCAACGAATAGCCATCTGTTTTCCAAATGTATCCTACCCCCTGTATCAGGGAAAGAACGATCTCATTGATGACTTTCATGAGATGGGTACCGTGCACAATGAAACCGCAAATGTAGCCAGTAACTGTCTCAACAAGTTTATACGACTTAGTGATACTTGTGCGGTTTGCTTGGGTTATACTGCCGCAACATACTCATCCCCTTGAAAGACATCCCGCCTTCGTCGATTTTATTATACTGTATTAGCTGGGCCCCAGAGACCACAGCCGATGGTGCGCGCGGCAAGAGTTTTGCATTGGATTCTGGGGCCCAGTAGATGGGGCCGGCTACTGTACAGGGCTTGGGCTCCAGAGACCACAGCCACAGTCTTATAGCCTTGAAATAAGCTAGATAACGCCTGAACGAACACTTTCGGAGTAATGCTGTGACGAAAACCTTTAAAATTGTCAGATTTTTCAAATTTGAACGAAATTTAAAGAAATTGGATTCCGGAGCCCAGCAGAGGGTATAAGGGTCAACAAACTGTTAGAAGTATGTTCCGTCGACCCAACTACTGAAAACTTCATTGTTTACAGTAAAAAACAGTTTAACCAAACTTCTAGCATCACTTCGACTTCATTACTTATTGCTCTACTGTCCAAGTGGTTCGGGTGTCCTGAGTGTTCCCAAATGTATATTATTCAGCTTTGCTTTGACTATGATTCACAAACTTGAGACCTTAGATCGTGCCCAACGGGCGGAGCGTGCGGTGATCGCGTTGAGGCTCCGGAGGAAATACGGTCCAAAACAAATTAAGACCTTATAAGTATGTTGGTGCCTTTATTTGCAGATTGGTTTTACTGCCCAATGGGGACCGCAATAAGGGTCGAAACATAGCGCATTTTGTTTATATTTGTTCCAAACAGTAGTTATTATTGTATCATCTTATTAGTAGCTACCCACCATTCACGTAAGACGGTAGCTGAAATAATTGTTCTATTTACACGTTCCGTTCACAATAATGTAAACCTCTTGCGCGGAATAAAAAAATGTAGCTACGGTTTCAAATTAAATGTATGTATAAGTTCCGGTATCAGTAGCTAGTAGGCAATACTGGCCAAGATACACTAGTTATCTAAATACGTGCTCGAACTAGAAACTTCATATATTTATCTGCCAGGATATTGTATAGAGTAACTAAGATTTGATAGCTGCATTTAGAGCTCATCACTGCCAGTGTTCGCAACAAGGATTCCACACTGCGCTCACAACTGGCAAAAAAGTGCCCGAAGCTAAATTATCAGATGGTCAATTGTTTACTGACATGCGTGACAGCAATCCATGGTGTTCTAAATTTAAAATAGTTCAAATGAGAACATTGATGAATTTAAACAGTACGGCAATCAGCAACAAACACCGTAAAATTTGGTCATGAAGTGTTAGGGTATTTTTATAACGCAACAAAACTTTTAGCACAATCTTACACGAGCCATTATAAGTTACAACTCACCTGTACTCAAGTGGCAGAGTTGACCCATCGCCCAAGAAGCTCGTATGAGCTTCTGTGCTCTTCTCAGATGAAAGCCGTGTTGAGTTTCTCCTACAATAATAAACATGCTCAAAACGAATACATCTCCTGAGAGGATTAAATAAACCTAAGGTCTTCATTATATTGATCCGTTAGATTTGAATTGACACAAACACTACTGCAGCTTTTACTCGCATACTAGGTTCCTGAGAAGAGAGATCATTCCAAGAAATCAAGGTAAATCTAAACAACAAATCAAAAGGCAAGACCTTCAGATAACCTATTATGTGGCACGCAAAAGCACGCTCGCAGAGTATGCAGTCTGACAGCGCTTACCCTCAGCCACTGTTAATAAAGGCTGAGAAACTTTACGCACAACGAAATCAAACAATGGAATAATCAATTCAATTGCGATTTGATAAAACTACGCAAAGAGATTGGGTGCGAAACAAATCGAAGTGCATAAAATACATTGAATTATGATTAGACATCATTCCTCAAAAACCTTTGATGAGCTCCTTTTTACCTGTCCCGATGAATGAGGATTCCAATTGGGTAGGACTCTGGTGCTTGCCAGTTCAACAAACTGAAGTTGCAAAGGAGGCAGGTATTTATAGAAACTGTAATCCCTTCCCTCATTACTGACGGTGTATAATTATAACAGATCACAAAAAATAGTTCAGTTGATTCAGTTGCTTCAGTCATCGACACAGCAGTCACCTCCTCCCGTCGGAGGGTGGCTCTTCAAGTTGCTATGCAGTCATCGAAACAGCAGTCACCTCCTCCCGTCGGAGAGTGGCTCTAAAAGTTGCTATGCAGTGACCTCCTCCCGCCGGAGAGTGGCCCTTAAAGTTGCTATGCAGTCACCGACACAGCAGTCACCTCCTCCCGTCGGAGGGTGGCATTCAAGTTGCTATGCAGTCATCGACACAGCAGTCACCTCCTCCCGTCGGAGAGTGGCTCTCAAAGTTGCTATGCAGTCATCGACACAGCAGTGACCTCCTCCCGCTGGAGAGTGGCTCTTAAAGTTGCTATGCAGTCATCGACACAGCAGTGACCTCCTCCCGTCGGAGGGTGGCTCTTCAAGTTGCTATGCAGTCATCGACACAGCAGTGACCTCCTCCCGTCGGAGGGTGGCTCTTCAAGTTGCTATGCAGTCATCGACACAGCAGTGACCGTAAGATCGTTTACGCACACACCCGAACATACTCACAACATTTTCATTCTTCAGCGTGGGAAGATTTAGCTAGGAGAATGTCCACTCACTGCACGCGGGTAAGAGAGAGCTCGGGGATCAAGTGTCCGCAGCAGGGACAGACAATTTCCACTGGTTTCCCCTGCTGCAACATAGGTTTTGATTTGGACCTCATTTCCACCGGAGCCTCAACGCGAGTCATTGCACGCTCAGCACTAGGGCACGATTGATTGATCGATTCTGGTAAGTTCGCACAACTTCTTGTGCGAAAACAGCGACCTTATCAAGGTTAAATTAAGTATGTACTTCAATTGTGGTATAAAAGCAAGCTGGTGCGAACAGGAACGGGAAGGATTTGAACTTGGCTGGCTTTACACAGCTTTGTATAACCTGCTTTTTTGATGTAGGTTAGGTCAGTGAGCAGGCTTTGTAGATTGCAGTGCGATTTAAGAAAGCTCGTCGGACTGCTGCGAGTGAATTGCAATCCATAAGTGCTACACACGGATTGTCACCTCGGGTTCGGTCCCATGTCTACATCCATTAGGTGGTTGTGAGTTATCCACGTGTGTCTCGTGCAGAGGTGGTTGATGAACACTAGGTTTCCCATCCTCCTACCGATAGTTAACCTGCAGGGATCTTTAGTCCACTATTGCCACAAATCGTTCCATCGCGATGTTACTTGAGAGTTGATGATCGGGAACCAGTCTCGGTAATGTAGGACGATAAATTGTTCTTGATGGGTAGACGCTAGTTTAGAGAGGGGATCTGCAAGCTCGTTTTCTCTTATTCCCACGTGTCCGGGGATCCAGCAGAATTCGACCGTTCGACCTGTCTCGAACATCATGAATAGATAGTGTTGCATTTTACGGTGAGCAGGGTGTTCATAGTGCAGAGTTAATAGCTGGATTCTCGAGAGCACTCAGACTGTCTGAAAATTAGACATATTTAGAGCGGCGGTCAGTCTTTGTACTGGAAATGGAAAATTAGAATGCGTTCATCTTTGTAGAAAACACAGAGGCCTCTCGGGTTAGGGTTGCTGAACGTTGAGTTTTATCCGCACACGTCGGACGCTCCCACTCCGTTCGCTGGTTTGGAGCTAGCTGTATATTCATGGCAGTGCTCTGAGTATTTATTTATTATTTGCTTCAATGTTACACCGGAGTCCCAACGCGAAGTTAATGCAGACTCCCCCGTAGGGCGGTAGTGCTCTGAGTAATGATCCTCAAGAAGTCGCGAAAATTCTCGGCGGCGCTTGTTGGTTGGAGTTGTTGCTTTAGGGTACACTTGCAAATCTAAGTTGACCATCGGTGGACTGATCGTCCACGTTGGTGTTGATTTGACGAGTTCGGTAGGTTAATGAAGGCTTGAATGCCTAGCGATTAATGTTCAGCAAGGTCAATAAGCTGTCCACGCGTAGGGAAAAGAGTGGGCATATTTTCTTCTTAGCCGCAGAGGCTTATTTCGAACATGTTAGAGATGTCGTCGAGTGCTGCAGTGTTGATAAGGCTCCTAGTATTGAAATAGTATAAGAGCAAGAATTTGTCTCTTCGAAATGGAAGAGGAAGTGTTTGTTAGTAAGCACGTTCAGGGCTTCGAGGTGAGTGGAACGGAACGCGCCGGTTGTGATACGCCGAGCATTGTTTACGATGATAGAGAGGGTTTGATTTGATTTGGGCCTCATTTTCACCAGAGCCTCAACGTGAGTCATAATAGGCTCCCCCGTAGGCCGCGACCGTCGTTGATTTAGGTAAATCCGCACGACCTCGCGTGCGAAAATATTATTTTTGTCAAGATGAAGTCACTACATATTTTAACTGTGGCATATTAGCGTACTAGCGCGTACGAGAGAGTATAGAGTTAATGCGTATCTTCGTAAAATGTGTTGTAGTTTCTGTGCGTAAGGAGGTGGAGGGACCACCTCATTTGCACAGGTGTTAGAGGTTTAGACAGCTTCGTATAGTCCGGTGTGTTTTCCGAAAGCGACAAGCTTTTACGGTAGGTTGGGTCCGTGAGTTGGCTTTGTAGGTTGCACGGGGGATCTAGGAACGCTCGTGTGGCTGCCGCGAGTGCGTTGCAATCCATCAGTAAGTGTTTCACGCTGATATTCACTTGGTGGCAACAGGGGCAAGGTGGCGCGTTTGGTCCTACGTCGACATCCATCAGGTGGTTGCGAGTTATCCACGTGCGTCCCGTGCACAAGCGGTTGATGAACACTTGGTCTTTTCTGTTAGTGAACTTTGTTTCCCATTCTCCGACTGAGGGTTTGACTGAAAGCATTTTTGTCCACTCTGTTGCCACATTTCATCCCATCGGGGAGGGGTATTGAGGTCTTCTCATTAGGCGGTGTTGACGATGTATGGGTATTGTCTGAGGGGTTGGGTTTGTCTCTAGATTTAAGTGCTTTGGCATAATTAAGGTGATTTGGGTTTCCGTCGAGACAGATTTGAATAGCTTGTTTTCGTGTGACTTTGCGATAGTTTTGTACGATTGCCATTACTTTTGTGTCCATGTGCTTGAGCAGCTGCGGTCGCCTGCCTCATGGACGATTGCCTCATGGCAATCGTACATAGCACAAAGGTTGGGAGGGCTGCAGTTCTTTCTATCGTACTCACCGGTGTACTTTTTTCAACGTTGCGGTGTGTCCAGGTTGCAGTATTTTAAGACATGGCCGTTTTGGAGGCCTTTCTTGCACATTGCAAGCCATGTCGCAACAGGGTCAATTTTTTGTTGTTCCTTGTTACTATGATTCCGGCGAGTTAGGTCTTATGCGGTAGAACTGGAGTTACGTGATTTGGTTCACGTGGTTAGTGATATTTCGGTAACTTCAAAGTTCTGTGCTAAACCTGCTGCAAAAGCACTCAGGTCAAATGTGGGAGTGTATCAAGAAGTGTTGAACGACAGATGTAATTCAACAGTTACTTTCCGCTTGTCTATGTGTTATTTATTGTACAGCGTTACATTAATCAAGTTTCAAGCCGAGGGACCGAAATTCCTTTCCCAGTTGGCGGACGGTTTTCAGTTTACCTCCCAGTTGTCGTGAGAGGGAGTTCGTCGTAATGAATGGATTCGTTGGGAAAGCAACTTTGCTTTGATCATTTCTCTAAGGTGGGTCAGCCTGGGAGAAGAGCATCGAGGACCTATTGGTCTATCTGAAATTGGAGAATTTAGTTTTTTTTCCTCTTGGGGGCGGCCTTCGTGTCCAATGGGGTGTCCGTTAACAATGCATTAAAAGCAGTGAGATTCTTCGGATGGTACGACAGGACATCGTTCAGTTTGTCGTGGCCGTCTTGGAAGCAGTGTGAGTATCTTTGCTTAGTTACAATTTCGCTCGTGTGTCCTCATTTCTGGGATTTACAACATCGCATCGGACATTTGCCGAAGGTGTAACCTTGGTTTTAGTGTCAAGAAAATGTATGTCTATGTAGTTTTGTGGGGTAGGGCAGTTGAATTTCAGCAAGACGGCCGTGGTGGTGTTTCTTTATGGAATGATTTTTGTTTCGCCCACACAGTCCTCGTATTGAAAGAGTTCGGTGATGAACTAGTCAGTTTCCTCCTTCAGGAGATTCTCATGTGAATCAGGTCTGAACTCATAAAGATAGTTGGGTGTGGTATGATCGTGCATGCCTTTGGGCACACTCTGGTCTGGGATACTATAGAATTGCTTTGAAGTTTTGTATCAATTTTAATGGTGATGCTTGGGACTGGACGGCCAGTAATGGAGCCAGTTCTTTTCGTAAAGTGTATAAACATATATCCGGTCTGTTCGTGGGATAAAATGTGATTTTTGAGAGTTTGCGAACTTTCGGGGCGTTGTTGAACAGGTTGTGGTCGTCAAATTGGGAATTTTGTTTCCTCTTAGCATTTTTCGGTGCTCGGTCGTCGTGGCTTCGAACTAGGGGTAAGTGCTGTAACCCCTGAGATTGGTGGCAGGTTCCTTGGCTTCTATAATCATAATCAACTCATTTAGTTGGAAGTTCGCAATTGCAAGATCATTTTCAAGTTTAGTGAGATGTTCATCAATTGCACTGAAGAGCGCTGAGCAGTCCTCAGTCTCCAGCTCGGGAAGGCCCGTCGTTTTGTTTAATTTGTTAAGGGTATTCTATACTTCGAGCATACCCGTTGTTAGCTTCGCAATGCGACCATTGGTGTCATCGCCCCGGTCTGGGTCAGATCCCTTGTCGTTGAGAATGGCCTGTGGAGTTTAGCGTTCTTAGATGTTGTTAGGTTTTGATTGAACCCTTTTGAGGGACGGCCAGTCCCTAAATGTTGGAATTTAGCCCTGCCCATCATTTCATCCCCGTCTTCTACCCGAGGCTCTTACTGACTGTTGATGGGACCTTTTTCTTTCTGTTTAATATGTGTGTGTGTGTGTGTGTGTGTGTGTGTGTGT
>SDVV010021082.1:0-13196 GCA_016164225.1 Gammarus roeselii | reverse complement strand
ATGCTCCTCAAACACTTCATCTCGCAAACATTCAACCTTCTTCTCTCCTCTGCTCTCACCCCCCAAGCCTCAGCTCCGTAGAGTACAGTTGGAACAACAACACCCTCATACAGCCCTCTCTTTGCTTCCATCCCCAACGTCCTACAGCTCATTACACTCTTCAGTGCACCCAACACTTTACATCCCTCCTTCACTCGCGCCTTCACTTCAGTTTCCACTAGTTCAGTTTTCTCCACATGGGAGCCCAGATAGTACTAAGTTAACGGGAAAAATGTATGTTAATAAATGAACAGTTGCTGTTTGCGGATAATGCGGCACTGGTTGCGGATTCAGAGGAGAAGCTGTGTTGGCTAGAACCGGAGTTTGGTAGAGTGTGTGAAAGGAGGAAGATTCCAGTGAACGTGGGTAAAAGTAAAGTAATGAGATGCTCGAGGAATATCGATGCAAGCGGAATTAGTGTCCTCCTAATTGGAGAGTTATTGAAGGAAGTTCAATGTTTCAAGTATCTAGGCTCCCATGTGGAGAAGACTGAACTAGTGGAAACTGAACTGAAGTCGCGAGTGAAGGAAGGCTGTAAAGTGTTGGTTGCACTGAAGAGTGAAATGAGCTGTAGGACGTTGAGGATAGAAGCAAAGAGAGGGCTGTGTGAGGGTGTAGTTGTCCCAACTGTGCTCTAAGGGGCTGAGACTTCGGAAGTGAGAGCAGAAGAGAGAAGAAGGGTGAACGTCTTCGAGATAAAAGGTTTGAGCAGCATTGCTCGTGTGACGCTGAGAGATGCGAGCGAGAACTGGGATGGGGAAGAAGTTAGAGGACAGAGTGGATTCCCGTGTTTCAAGATGGTTCGGTCACCTGGTGGGGATGGATGAAGGGAGATTGGTGAAACGAGTTTTGAAGGTAGAGGCGAGTGGATGTAGGCTTAGAGGGAGAGCAAGGTTTGGGTGGATGGATGGTGTAAATCAGGCGTTTGGAAGGAGAGACCACAGTGGAGGTGGCGAGAGAGTGTGCAATGATTAAGCGTGAGTGGAGAATGATTGTGAATAGATGATTTTTGAATTTTGACGCTGCCCTGATGTGCTTTCCCGCCCTTGTCATCTCGTTGAGAGACGTGATAGTCGTGTGGGGGGGGGGGGGGGGGGGCTGGTCATCATGACGCGGCAGGGGTAAACCAGTCACACTGTCGGGTCCTGCAGCTGACACTGACCTCGGACCACACTCATGACCCAGAGTGTGTGTTGCAAGGTCTTCCGGCCTGACTCTTTTGCGCAAAAGGGCTAACTTGTGTTAGTGTGAGTGTATGAGACAAGTGTGAGGGGCGCCTTGCCGTCGGTCAGCCCCCTTTCTCGGGTTTTCGGCCTTGTATCTGTATCTGTAAATGAACAGGAGGAATTGATACTAGCATATGAACGGGAAGCATCAGTGCAACAAATGAACGGGAGGAATTATTATTAATTAATGCACGGTTTTCTGTTTTTTGAGGCGAGTATTGAGTAAATAAAATAAACATACACTGTCGAAACTTTAGGCTGTGATAAACGGAAGTATTTATTTCATTTGTAAGAAATAGGGTGTGGAAAGTAAGTGTGGGGTGTGAAATACTTTGTGCTGTGCGAGTGAAATACATACTTTTCGGTTCTAAAATTCGAAGGATTCACTGCGAATGGATTATAGTGATGGGAAGTAGGTTGGAGGTGTTGTGAGCGTTGAGTTTCAGACGTACAAAAAACTTGACGGGTGTTCACGAGCGTCTGTATCAGTTTATCAAGATTCGTGTACGATCATCATAGGTAAGTTCGGTGCTGGAAGGAAGTTGACTTCAGTGCACTAGATAGCCTTGGCACTCTAATCTTATCGATCATCATTGTAGGCTCATAATTTAGGTGGAAACTGGAACGACGTCTGCCCAAGAAAGGGTCTTCTGCTATAATGAAGCTAATAACATGAGCATAACTGTAACTTCCAGTATTTTCTCAGGGTTGGCGATTAAATTTTATTTTATATTTGAATAGAATAAAAATTAAAATTGCGATTCAAAGTATTGGAAAGGGTAATTATTTTAGCTTGGAATATATGTATGCAAGCTCAAATAATATATTGAAATGACATGCGTATGTTCTAAACTTACTTGTGATATTTTCATGATAAATAAATTCACAAACACGTCATATGTTTGCCTCTATATTGTTTTGTGAGACATGTTTCCAGCCATTTTAGTACCAATCCAAAATGTTGAAAAAATCAATTGCTTATAATCAATTATGAAAAAATAATCAATCTTTTTTAATCCTGATTTAAGGTAATGATTAAAAAATCCATCGATTTGAATCGTGATTTAAATCAATTGTTTAAATCGTAATTTTAATCTGTGATTTAAATAAATGATTTGAATTAACGTTAATCTTTATTTTAAATAATTGATTTAGATAACTGATTAAAATCACGTTTTAAACCATAATTTTTTACAAATCATTTACTTGATCCATGATTTAAATAGATGGAGTAGTTAGGGAGGTGAACTCGAGTGTATTGGGTCGTGGCTTAGAGCTGTTGGGAGCGAACGCGGAGTTGGCTGTTGAGTCAGCTGCTGTTTGCAAATGGTACGGCACTGTTGGCGGATTTTGAAGAAAAGTTGTGTAGGCTAGTGCCGAAGTTTGGCCGAGTGTGAGAGGAGGAAACTGCAAGTTAACGTGGGTAAGAATAAAGTAATGAGGTGTTCGAGGAATGTTGATGCAATCAGAATCAGTGTCCTCATAAATATGGAGTTATTGGAAGAAGTTCAGTGTTTTAAGTACCTGGGCTCTTCTGTGGAGAAGACTAAACTTATGGAAACTGAGGTGAAGTCGGGCGTGGAGGAAGGGTGTAAAGTGTTGGAAGCACTGAAGATTAATGAAATGTAAGACGTTGGGGATGTAAGCAAATTGTATGAGGGTATTTGTCCCAACTGTGCTCTACGAAGCTGAGACATGGGAGGTGAGCCCTACGGGGGAGTCTGCATTAACTTTGCGTTGGGACTCCGGTAAACATGAAAGCAAATAATAAATAAATGGGAGGTGAGAGCAGAAGAGAAAAGTAGGTTGAAGGTTTTCGAGATGAAATGTTTGAGAAGCATGGCTGGAGGACGCTCAGAGGCAAAGATCAATAACGACGTTATTTGAATTTGAACGGAGACGGTGACGAAGTTAGAGGACAGTAGATTTACGTGTTCTGAGATCGTTCGGACACATGGTGAGGACGAATGATTTGAAGTGGGTGAAAAGGTTGATGAAGGCGGAGGAGAGTAGACGTAGGCCTAGAGTTAAACCGAAATTTTGGTGAAGCAGGCGTTAGGAAGGAGATACATAAGTATGAAGGTAGCAAGAGAGCGTGCAATGGATAGGCGTTAGTGAAAGTATGAGTTTTGACGCTGCCCTGATGAGCATCCCGTTCGTGGTGTCGCGTTGAGAAACACGATGGTCGTGGGGAGGTGTCACTATGACGCGGCCGGGGTAAACAAGTTTTACTGTCGACACTGCCTTTGGACCTCACTCCCTACCAAGAGTGCGTGTTGCGGGGTCTCCTGACGGAACCCTTTAACGCAGAACGGCTAACTTTCTTAGAGCGGATGTGTGAGGTGCGCCCTGCTGTCGGCCACCTTTCTTCCTTGGGAATTCGGCCTACTGTCTGCATCTGTATGATTCAGATCACTGGATTTTCATGAATTCATGATTTCAATCAATTGATTATTTCTTCATTGATGCATATTTTCTCAAATTTTTGCTTGATTCTAGTTAAAATGATCGGAACCTTATCACACATTCAACATGAAAAGATAAGAATCTACATATCTAATTGTAATATTATTTTGGGCATGCATGCATTTAATCAACGCCAAAATAATTAGGTCTAATAATATTTTGAATTACAAAAATATATGGAAGAATATATATTTTTAACATAATCCAGAACCCTGAGGAAATATTATAATCAAATTGATTTAAATCGGACAACCAATATTTATCTATGAATATTCGTCAAGTCTGATTATATCTCAGGAGAAAATATTACTATCAAATTGATTTAAATCAGCGAACCCACATTTTTATATTTTTATTTCTCAAGTATGATTATTTCTCAAGATTTCTCAAGTCTACTGACATCAGCAGTATATCACACATTCAACATGAAAAGATAAGAATCTACATATCTAATTGTAATATTATTTGGACATGCATGCATTTATTCAAAGCCAAAATAATTAGGTCTAATAAAATTTTGAATTACAAAAATATTGGAAAAAAATATGTTTTTAACATAATCCAGAACCCTGAGGAAATATTATAATCAAATTGATTTAAATCGGCCAATCAATATTTTTCTATGAATATTCGTCAAGTCTGATTATTTCTCAGGAGAAAATATTCAAATCAAATTGATTTAAATCGGCGAACCCACATTTTTATATTATTATTTATCAAGTATGATTATTTCTCAAGATTTTTCAAGTCTACTGACATCTGCAGTAGACTTCTCGAGAAATCACACCCTGCGTGATTTCATGCTCTGTCGTGTCAACGACTGACTTCTTACTAATGTAATCCTTGCTCAGGTGACTGCAATGACCTCTTCATCGTGGTGCGAGTGTCAGTCTGCTGATGCTCCCGACGACATGCTGCTGGGGATGTGCCTGCACAGACTGGGTCACTCCATTGTACACGTCAGGGATATGCATCAGGTAGCAAGCGGGTTTCGGGCAAAGTTGTCCCTAGGTTTGCGTTGAAGATACGCAATTTTATTGTTCCTCGGACCACAAAGTGATTCTAATGGTGAAAGAACACCTTCAGTTTCTTGAGCAATCATGTAATCTAAACCTCTCGATCTGTCAATCATAATGGTGAAAAGGGCCAATGTATCTTGAATGAAGTCAATAGTTATCTTGCAAAAAAAAACTTGCTGCTTGGGTTTCATGTACTTGTTGTCGATTTGTGTCTATGTATGTTACTCCTTTTGTATATTACCCGATTTAACTAGATGATTTCTTAATATGATGGCGTCTTAAAAGATTGATTTTTATGCTACGGCCTTGTATCATCCACCAATCTACCGCTTCCAGTGTACCCCCTCCCAAGTTAACATTTTTTTTCGCCTCCAGGACATCTCAATGATAATATTTACCTACCCTCCAAAACACTCTCAAGTTAATATTTCCCACCCCCACAGAACACACACACCCAAGTCAATATATATTTCGACGCCAGATCACCCTCTCCCGAGTTGATATTTTGTCGTCATAATACACATCGTAATTAAATATATCTCTTCACATCGCTTAGGTGGTAAGATCTTGTATGTGTGTTAGAGTTTGCGGATGAGTATAAGGACTGCCATGCCATCGTGCCCCTTACGGTTAGGGGGATACGGCTGTGTGTCTTAATACATGTAGCAAAGGGCAGAGATTTAAATTCTGTTTTGTTTCACTTTAAATCACTATTTATCAACTAAACGCAATGTTCCAGTACATGAATCTCGCGAAGTACCTCACCTCAAAAATTTTCCTCCCTCAGAACAACTCCCAAGCTAGATTTTTCCCGTCCCGAAAACACCCGTCAAGTTGATTTCTCTTTCCCCCTTTTTCTAGGAATCTGTCATAGGTTCACTGGCTGTGTGGAGCCACGGCCCTACGGGGAGAAGGGGAGGTTGAACACCCCTATTTCCCTTCCTACTCCCGTCTTCTTCACCCTTCAATATCTGTTCTCTTCTCTCCCATTCGGAGATTACTTCTTTCATTTACCTAATTTGCATTTCATGTTTGGTTTGAGGACAGAGTAGATTCGCGGCGTGTTCTGAGATGGTTTGGGCACATGGTTAGGATGAATGATGCGAGATTCGTGAAAAGGGCGATGCAGGCTAGGTGAGGTTTGCGCACATGGTTAGGATAGATGATGGAAGATTGGTGGAAAGGGCGATGCAGGCGGAGGTTAATGGACGTGGGCCAAGAGGCAGCCCGAAGTTTGGGTGGACGAAAGGCGAGCAGCAGGCGTTAGGAAAGAGACATGAGTGTGGAGGTAGCAAGAGAGCGTAAAATGGATAAGCGTGAGTCATCATGCCTTTGTCATCCTGTTTAGAAACGGGATGGTCGTGGGTGGTGGTGGCGGTCACTATGACGCAGCAGGAGTAAACCAGTCGCATTGTCGGGCCCTGCTACTGACACTGACCTTGTACCGCAGTCATGATCCAGAGTGTGTGTTGCGGGGTCTTCCGGTCGGACGTTTCAGCGTAAAAGAGCTAAGTTGTTAGTGGGAGTGTATGAGAGGAGTGTGAGGTGCGCCTTGCCGCCGGCTACCCCCCCCTTTCTGAGGGTTTCGGCTCAGTATCTGAATCCGTATCTGTATGTTTACTTAGCTCTTTCTCGCTCTTGACCACTCTCTCAAAAATCGTTGCTCACCGGTCCTAAGTTTCTCTTTTCGGGGGACAAATAAGTCTACTTGCGCTCATTATTTCACGCCACCTATTTCTACAACTCTTCATTTGTCTTTTATACATTTTTGCTGTACGCATGCGTCAGATTCCCTATACTGAATAGTTCTCATGCATGGGATCCCCATTTCCTACCTCTTCTTCATCTCCCCCTCAGCAAGTGCTTGTGCAATTAGCTCCCGACTGCGAATCCTTGCGTAATTGGGCAGGGCAGTTGGAGTGACAACGTTCCTTGCTGCCATCCGGGGAGTGCTGGGACCACATGGCCTCGGCACCTTAGGAATAACTGCGCCTTCTGTGGGCTCAGTAACACCTGGTCTGACGTTTGGCGCCAGGAAGAAATTGACTTCTGCGAGCTAGAAAACATTATCACCCTAATTTAATATTTCTTCTGCCTTAGAACAGCCCTTCCCACGTTCATAATTTCACCACCTCGTAAACACAAGTGGATTTTTTTCCATACTCTCTGAACTACCTCTGCTTAATATTACCACATCGCGAGACACCTCCAAGTCGATATTTACTCATCATGGAGTAAACATTTCTCCCACTCTGAGAACATTGACTCCCAAAGTTGATATTTATCCCTCCCTCAGAACACCCCTCCCAAGTTAATATTTTCCCTGCCTTGGAAACGCCCCCCAAATTTCTACTACCGCCGGAACAACATTTCCCAGTTGATATTCCCCCCAACCCTAAACCACCCACTTTTACCATAATATTTCCCATGCCTCAAAAACGCCGGTCAAGTTAATGTTGCCTCTGCCCCTAGGACACCTCTCTCCCACCTAGTTTATATTGTTTTCGTCTCCAAAACACTCCCACGGCTAATTTTTGCCGCCCTCCCTTCCTGAACACCCTTATCATCGACGTAGAACACCCCTTTCCAAGTTAATAATTCCCCCACCTCCAGTACATCACCTCCTAATTAATATTTACCCCGCCTGCCTTTAACAACCACACAAGTTTATATTTCTCCCGCCCCAGAAAAACGCTCTCTCACCCACAAGTTCATATTTCCCTCGCCCCCAGAATACCCCTCCTAGTTACTCTGCCGGCCGCCTCTACGGGACCCATCCCATCAGCTTCCACGGCTTCTGGATGATCGACCCCGTGCAGGAGTTCCGGCGCTGGTTACGAGACAACAACACTAGGGACGGCAAACCCTTCGTGCTGTTAAGAGAGGAGGCAGTGGAGCAAGGATCGCCTTCTGATGCTCAAGTTGATGAAAATGACACAGCAGATCACGATGAACTTTGAGATGGATAGCAGTGTCACTGAACGTCTCTGTGGTACGAGCTTTACGAAGGACTGAGCAATATAGTAGCAATTGCCGCTGTCGAGCGAACCTAATAAATACAACTGAGCTATGTAGCAGCGACTTTCGCTGTGGTGCTAGCCTAACCAATGTAAGTGCATGGTTTTCATTATCGTATCGTCAGTAGGTGCTGAGAGATTTACGACAAAAAAATATCCGGTGCAAAACTTGATGTTTTTTCGTTACCGCCAGTATATAACATTGTTTAGGTTAATGACTGAGTCAGAACAGCCCCCTCCCTAGGCCTCTGTTAGGTTCACGGGCCGCACGGAGTCACGGCCCAACAGACGGGGGGGGATGGGGGGTTAACACCCTTATTTCCTTTCAGACTACCCTCTTCTTCACCCTTTACTATATCTCCTTTTCGCCCCCGCCTATAAGGAGAAGAGGAAGAAGTTAAAGAAAGTGGTGAGGAGAACCAAAAAGGACGCTGATGCCAGGTGCGGCAGACGGTTGTGCCAGAATTTTGAGGAGAACAAAAAGATGTTCTGGAAAGAGGTCAAGAGGGTCAGAAAGGGAGAGACCAGAAAGGAGGAGGCGGTGAAAGATGCAAACGGCCAGTTGTTGACAGAAAGTGGTGGTGTACGGTAAAGATGGGCCGAGTATTTTGATGAATTGTTGAATGTAGAGGTTGACTGAGAAGTTGACATTGCTGCTGTGGGTGGCGATGCGCGGATGCCGGTTTTTGGAGAGACTTGCTGCGAACATTACTAGGGAAGAGATTCAGGAAGCGGTGGAGGTGATACAAGCAGGGAAAGCCCCTGGTTTGGATGGCGTTGCGACTGAGTGTCTGTAAAAGGGTGGAATAACAATTGTCGAATGGTTGGTGAAGCTACTGACCATTTGTTTTGTGGCGGGCGTGGTGCCTGCATTGTCTCGCTGTAGAAGGGCAAAGGAGATAAAAATGAATGATGCAACTAAAGAGATATCAGTTTGTTGTGGGCTGATCAAAAGGATTAGAGAAGGTACGGATTGCGCAATTGGAGAGGAACAATGTGGCTTTAGGAGTGGTAGAGGGTATGCCGATCAGATTTTTGCAGTGAGACAGGTCTGTGAGAAGTAGAAGTACCTTGCAAAGGGAAAGGATGAGTTCTGGCCCTTCATGGATCTGGAGAAGGCATATGACAGGATTGACAGGGAAGCGCTGTGGAGGGTGTTGCGTTTGTATGGAGTGGGTGGAAAGCTGTTGAAAGCGGTGCAGAGTTTCTATATCGGCAGCCGAGCATGTGTCAGAGTGGGAAGCGAGGTGAGTAATTGGTTCACAGTGAAAGGGGGCCTGAGACAAGGCTGCGTGATGTCTCCTTGGCTGTTCAATCTCTATATGGATGGAGTGGTCGGGGAGGTGAACGCGAGTGTGCTGGGTCATGGCTTGGAGCTGTTGGAAGCGAATGGGTGGAGTTAGCAGTTGAGCCAGTTGCTGTTTGCGGATGATACGGCGCTGGTGTCGGATTCAGAGGAGAAGCTATGTAGGCTAGTGTCTGAGTTTGGTACAGTGTGTGAGAGGATAAAACTTTGAGTGAATCGTGGGTAAATGTAAAGTAATGAGATGCTCGAGGACTGCCGATGCGAGCAGAATTAGTGTTTACCTAAATGGAAAATTGTTGGAAGAAGTTCAGTGTTTTAAGTATCTGAGCTCCCATGTGGAGAAGACTGAACTAGGGAAAACTGAGGTGAAGTCGCTAGTGAAGGAGGGGTGTAATGAGCTGTAGGACGTTGGGGATTGAAGCAAGGGGAGGGCTGTATGAGGGTGTCGTTGTCCCAACTGTGCTGTTCGGAGCTGAGACTTA
Source organism: Gammarus roeselii (assembly GCA_016164225.1). Classification (NCBI taxonomy): domain Eukaryota; kingdom Metazoa; phylum Arthropoda; class Malacostraca; order Amphipoda; family Gammaridae; genus Gammarus; species Gammarus roeselii. The sequence goes on along the minus strand of SDVV010021082.1, from coordinate 3,641 downwards.
GGGGGTGAGAGCAGAGGAGAGAAGAAGGTTGAATGTTTTCGAGATGAAATGTTTGAGGAGCATGGCTAGAGTGTCACTGAGAAACAGGTTCACTAACGGCGTGGTTCGAATCCGAACGTGGACGGTGAAGAAGTTAGAGGACAGCTGATTCGCGTGTTCTCAAATGGTTCGGGCACATGGTGAGGATGGATGAGAGGAGATTGGGGAAAAGGGTGTCGAAGGCAGAGACGAGTGGACGTGGGCCAAGAGAGAGACCGAAGTTTGGGTGGATGAATGGTGTGAAGCAGGCTTTAAGAAGGAGAGCCCTGAGTGTGGAGGTAGCGAGAAAGCATGCACTGGATAGGCGTGAGTGGAGAATGATTGTAAACGGATGAGTTTTGACGCTGCCCTGATGTGTTTTCCCGCCCTAGGCACATCGTTGAGAGACGGGATGATCGTGGGTGGGGGGAGGGGGGGCGGTCATCTTGACGCGGCAGGGATAAACCAGTCACACTGTCGGGCCCTGCTGCCGACACTGACCTCGAACCGCACTCATGACCCGGAGGGTGTGTTGCGGGGTTCCCGGTCGGACTCGTTAGCTCATAAGGGGCTGAGGTGTGCGAGTGTGAGGTGCGTCTTGCCGTTAGCCACCCCTCTTGCTGGGGGATTTCGGCCTAGTGTCTGTATCTGTATCTTTTCGCCCCCATCCTGATTCGCTTAACTTTTATTCACGTCATTTGCATCTTATCATCTTAAGTTCAGTTCAAATTTCCTTAAACTTGTCTCAGAATCCTTCGTAACAATTCTCCTAATAGCCGTTACGCACACATACTCACGCACGCACACACAGACACGCACATTCAAACATACACATACCGGTTCTAATTATTCTCCTCTCGGTGTCAAATAACAGCCAAGTTGCGCTCTTCCTTTCATGCAAACTTTTTCTACGACTATTCATTCTTCTTCTTTACATTATTGTTTTTCTCATGCGTGAACTTCGCTACACCTAGTGTAGATATTATGCATGAGATCACCGTTTTCTGTCTTTTCTTCATCTTACTTCTCAGCAGGTGTGGGAGCGCGTAGCCCGGCACCTTAAGGACTACTGCGGATCTTTGGGGCTCTGAAGCAAGGTAGGTAGTGTGTTATTCCTCCGTACTGCCATCCGAGGAGTGCTGGGACCATATGGTCTCAGCACCTTAGGAGTTCCTGTACCTCCTGTGGCACCCGTAAATACCATAGACCTTCGCCTCGTAGAGGACTTGACTTTGCGCAGTAGTAAACCTAACTCAGATATTGGAAGAAGATAAACAAAGACTAGCTTGATGCAGCACTGTTTGCTGATTTGACATTCGACGCCAAAAGGACAATGACTCCAGTGCGCTAGAGAGCCTTGTTACTCGAATGTAATCTATTTGCTCCAATAATTTAATAACGTTAGTTGGAAACTGTGCTCTGGATATGTATCTATAAACATTTATTTTACTCGGATACATCTGATACGCACTCGTGTTGCCATAACATTTTTTCCATCAAATTCTATGTTCATATCAAACTTATTCGCGTTATTAAAGCTTGTATATATTTCGACTTTGTGCTAGTGACTTAGTCAATAAACCGAATCGTAATTACGTGATCATTTAAGATCAGAAACTTTTATTGTGCGGCATCAGAGTACTTAAGACGGTGCTGATAAGTTTGAAGCGTCTTGGTACACTGAAGCGCCAGTTTCTATGAACGCCCCTACAGGGAATTGTCAGCTAAGAAGATTCATCATAGGGCCAGGGTTCGCCAGATAAACTCTTAAATCGTCATACTATGCACATATTTTTAGAACGAAGTCACGTTTTCGAGAGTTCTATATTTTGTATGGACTGCATATAAACCTACCGTAAGGCAAGATAATTGCGTTCCGGTAATTGGCTAAAATATTGCGTCTGTCATTCAATCAATCGGATGGCCAATGAGAACATGAGCAGCTGATGAGCAATGGGTGCCGGTGGCTATATTTCTCTCGACCAATTTCAGCCGGTCTGATGATTCGTGATCAGCGTGATCAGATTATGACGTCATGAATTGTGATAGTTTCGGAATGACTCTTGCTTAATCATTTTATTATTTTCCTGGAAACGGAAAAATAAGACAAGATCAGCTTCATGCATCATAAATATAATTTTTAGAATAGTTATTAACTTGTCTTATGAGGGCACTGGCCTTTTAATGAAGTACATTTTGAACAATACTTCTACAATATTTGATAAATGAAACTTGTAAGTGATTTGTGGTGCAGTACATTTTCCTGAGAATCAATTACTGCAGTGTTGCCGGTTCAGTTTTACGTGAGTCTCAATATATACTTTCTACATTTATTTACTGTATGAACCTGAGGCAACAGTATTAGAACTTTATCAATATTAAATCATTTATTTCCATCGCCTAGTAAATTAACCACTGCTGCACTTCTTTTACCACTCGAAGGTGTTGTGAGTGTTCTGTGCTCTTACATGAAGAAGCGCTGGGATTGGATAGTAACAGTGTTGTCGTATAACAGTGGAACGAGTGGCGTAGTGTACCTGCAGCCCGTGTACCTCCTGGCACGCTGTACATCCTCGTAATAAATTTTGAAGTATTATACTGATTATTTATTTTGTGTTTATTGTATTTAGATATTCCTCGCTGGTATTTTGGTTACCAGGGTACCAGTACTTATCTTCGAACGGTGGATGTGATGCTTTATTTACTAACATAATTTCTAACTCTGCCCCCCAATAATATTATCGTATTTTTCTTCGCTGGTATCTAAGTTACCGTTCCTATCTAAACTTGTCTTCGAAATGGCAACTGTGCTGCTTTATTTACTAACATATTTTGTTATTCTGCATTCCATTAACAATGCCGTAATTTTGATAGTAGTGTGGTTTCACATTGACGAGCTTTGTTCTAATCAAACATGTTTTGAGAAATCGTTGTATTTATGTGGTCATTATAACTTGATTTGCCTAGCCGAAAAATATAAATCCAGTACCGCTGTTACTTTTCTTCAAATTCATTCTAAGGACTTATAATATATTTCAAACTATATGATCTGTCTTGATAACCTATGTATGTAACCTCTATTCATTTAAAGCTGAATTATCAATTGTTTATATGAACAATCAATGTTCATTATAAAAACAGTATCTATTGTCGCGAATGTTTATTACTGTCTCTTTGCACATTGCCGCACCTGAACGTCTGTGATACATTAAATATATAGTGATAATGATGTTCTTTTTTTACCATTCTGTTACGTTTAACCTGTGGTTATATTTAATTTGAATGAAGTACAGGAGGAGAGGGATCAATTCTGGACTGACTTGAGTGAGTGTATTGAGAGTTTTGGAGGTCATTTCAATGTAGTTGTACTGGGTGACCTTAATGCGAGAGTTGGAGATGAAATGGTGGATAATGTCATAGGAAGGTATGGCGTCCCCGGTAGAAATGACAGTGGAGAAAACCTGATAGGTCTGTGTATGGAGCAGGAGCTGGTGGTCGGAAACAGTCTGTTTAAGAAGCGAGATATTCACAAGTACACATGGGTGAGGATGGCCCATGGTGCAATGGTGGAGAGAGCACTGATGGATTTTGTGCTGATATCGAGGAGAGTGGTGAAGAGGCTG
>SDVV010021081.1:0-13196 GCA_016164225.1 Gammarus roeselii | reverse complement strand
CACCTCATGCGTTTATTGCCTTGCAGCGCCCCGCGACACCTCATGCGTTTATTGCCTTGCAGCGCCCCGCGACACCTCATGCGTTTATTGCCTTGCAGTGCAGTAAACGCTTGCCTTGCAGCGCTTCGCGACACCTCATGCGTTTATTGCCTTGCAGCGCTTGCCTTGCAGCGTCCCGCGACACCTCATGCGTTTATTGCCTTGCAGCGTCCCGCGACACCTAATGCGTTTATTGCCTTGCAGCGCTTGCCTTGCAGCGCTTGCCTTGCAGAGTCCCGCGACACCTCATGCGTTTATTGCCTTGCAGCGCTTGCCTTGCAGCGCCCCGCGACACCTCATGCGTTTATTGCCTTGCAGCGCCCCGCGACACCTTATGCGTTTATTGCCTTGCAGCGCTTGCCTTGCAGCGCCCCGCGACACCTCATGCGTTTATTGCCTTGCAGCGCTTGCCTTGCAGCGCCCCGCGACACCTCATGCGTTTATTGCCTTGCAGCGCTTGCCTTGCAGCGCCCCGCGACACCTCATGCGTGTATTGCCTTGCAGCGTCGCGTGACACCTCATGCGTTTTCCCAACATTTAATACATGGTATGATGTGATGCTTACACAAATGCTAACAATGTTTGTATTATTTGTGACTGGCTTCTGCTAAAATTACATTTCCTGCCAGCCAAACAATTCTGCAAGGTATCCGAGCTTGAATTTGACATGCATCTAAGTCCATAGGAGCTTGTTATAAGTCTTATTTTCTGGGGTTGATAATGGCGCCGCTAGCTGCTCTGCTGATTAATTTCTGGACGGATAAAATGTGCTGAAAGAATATGAGAACATGGTACATGATTCCAGTCACGGTTCGAGGGAACAATGCCGAGGGTTAGTTATTGAATCGCCTCTAACGGTCACGTAAGAAGTATTTTTTCCTGCCAGATCAAGCGTGACAGAAAACAGCAAATTGGAGTCCTGTATTGGAAAAATAATATACTACAAGGGTGAATGTGTCGTTCCTTCAGAAGATTGCTAGTTGAAACATAACGTGATCTCAGCATCAAGAAGTCGCAGCGTCTGTCAAAGATGATTGTTCTGTTATCGCTCGTGTCAAAATGAAAAATAGATGATGATGATGCTGGGCGGGGATAGACAAATCTTCGTATAAATGTGTTGTTTCGTTCACGCCGACAATATGGACTCTTGTTTTTTCTTAATCGAGTAAGGAATTAAAGATGCCCGCAAACTGTTCACAAATGGATTATACCACCCGATGGCTTGCTCAATGAAATGATTTAATATTGGAAAGTAAGATATCGTCACAACATCATTTGATTTATACCCCACCGTAACTAATGAAAAACTTTCATACGTTCACGTAATTCGAAACATTGAATTAACGTTGCACAGAAACAGAAGGGGCAGTGATGCATCTGTACCCTGCCCATTATACTCAATAACCCGCACCTATATGCTCTACCTCTGATGTAACCCGCACCTATATGTTCTACCTCTGATGTAACCCGCACCTATATGTTCTACCTCTGATGTAACCCGCACCTATATGTTCTACTTCTGATGTAACCCGCACCTATAAGCTCTACCTCTGATGTTCCCATGTCATACAAACAAGCTTGTGATGAGCAATTGAAACATAATTCCGAGTGCGGCTCACTCTCTCTGCCGGCCTCACAAGACTGCTCCAAGCAGGAGCCGTGAATTGGCTCAGCAAAATAGGGTCGCATTTTGTACCTACAGCGCAACTGGCATTCGGATGAGGTGTGACGTAAGCAAGACTCGCGATGTTGGCCCTGCTTTCAGCTTGCCAGTTCCTCAAACTCATGTTTGGTGGACAGAGGAAGAAATGAACAAGCCTTCAGATTTTGTTAATATCATGTTCTCCATGTTTCGAAGAGTGGATTAGTTTACTTGTGACTCTGCAAGCGTGGCCATTAACTAGCAATTAGCTGGTGACAGGCGGCCTCGAGGGATATATTGTTGAATTCTTTCACCTCAAAAACGACATCTAACCCACTCCACATTAGGTATTAAATTTTACAATGGAATCATATATTTGTTGGTACATTAACCACCATCCAAATTCCTCAATACAGCACACTATGTACAGTGGCGGAAGAAAATTAGTTTATGATTAATGATTAAGTGAAATCTTCAATGATCAATTTTTGCTCGATATTTGCACTCATTGCAAATTTGACTGCATATTATCCATCAAGAAGAATTGTCCAAGTATAATACCGTAAGATATCTTCATACAAAGTTAAATTGCACGTGGGAAGTCTGTTTTTTTTCGGTTATAGACTAACAATAGACGAATTTTCTTCCGCTACTCAACGTCCGGGTGATTTTCACCTCTGGTCTTTGTAACTCAATATAAATTAGCTGAGAATATCAATATTCACGAAGATTCAAAAATCAAGTTCAAATCATTTCCAGCTATGGGAACTACCCATTATATTTTTTTTTTGTGAGTTGGAATTGCCTAACCCCTTTAACGCCCCGACCTCGCTGCCAGTTCCCATTTTCCGTCGATCCATGCCTACGTCACAGCCACTCCGGTTACATCACAGTCAGCAGCTGATGAAGCTGTACGATCCAGCATACATTCACCGGTTGATGCTACCCGTATACCTTATGAACGTTAGCTGTTAATAGTCTCTTTGTTATTGCTACCCGTATACCTTATGAACGTTAGCTGTTAATAGTATCTGCTATTGCTACCCGTATACCTTATGAACGTCAGCTCGACGATTGTGTTGTTGATGGTCTCTTAGTTGATGCTACTCATTAACCTCATGAACTTCCTTGTCTGGGGGGTCCTGTACCCAAGTAGCCCCTTCCCCATCCCCCATCATTACAGACCATGTTGTTGCCAGTCGTATCTGTATCCTTTTGTTCTTTCTGCCTCTAACGTTGCTCTTTAAGAGGGTTGCCATGAAACGTGTCCGAGCTCCGGATATTTTTTCCCTGGCTACGATTTAAGTCACTGAAACACACGCATGGCAGCGATGCTCGCTCTATGCCTGCGAAGATGGTGTTACAGTCGCTGAAACACACGCATGGCTGTGATGCTCGCTCTATGCCTGCGAAGATGGTGTTACAGTCGCTGAAACACACGCATGGCTGTGATGCTCGCTCTATGCCTGCGAAGATGGTGTTACAGTCGCTGAAACACACGCATGGCTGTGATGCTCGCTCTATGCCTGTGAAGATGGTGTTACAGTCGCTGAAACACACGCATGGCTGTGATGCTCGCTCTATGCCTGCAAAGATGGTGTTACTTCCAAGCATATTTCAAATATTGGAGTGATTATTAGGGAGATGACAGAAGATTAGGATGAATATTATTTCGTTAGAAACAAGTAATCCTAATTGGTGTTAAGGTTGACACTAAATTGGTGAGAATATTTTTACTTCAAAGTGAGGTGATGGCAAGGATAACCGGCACAAGTAATACGGTTTTTTAAGTTAGCTATTACACGATTTTTTTCCGTTTTGTGCGTCATGAATTAAATTACATGCGCACACAAGTGTGTTCTAAAAACTGTCAACATCAGGAACTGCGAAACGATAACCAAAATGTACTCCAAACATACACCTATTTTTGCATAATTTTTTGTTGCTGGCTTGTATGCGTCATTTTCCTATTGTGAAATCGTGAATTTTTGATTTTCAAACCTGTGCTTCCTCTTTTTGACTAGTAAAAATATGTTACTGGAAACTACTCTTGAGGCAGGCATTTTTACACAGCCGGGGGGGGGGATGAATGTAGGAAACCATGTATTTTTCGAATGTAATGGTCGAAGTAAGAAATATATTACGACGTTTTGGAGTCAAAAAACATTCTAGTTTCTTTTCGAGGCAAGAATAAACAAGGAGAAGGGAGGGTGAACCACTACAAAAGCTAATTCATCGAATAATTTGTTATCGCTTAACTGTTTTCAGCTCCGTCCAATTGGCAAACAGTATCAATGCGTGGTACATTCTTTACATGTTTACAAGTGTTTACAAGTGTAGGGAGACAACAAAAGGGCTATTGGCACAAACTAGGTTGCCTTTGGTAGGAAGAGTGTTCGTTCTGGAGTAAAGCGTCCAAGAGGCCTATTGGCCCAAACTACGTGGTCTTTTGGTAGCAAGAGGATTAGTTTTGAAGTAGAACGTCTAAGAGAGCTTCGTGGGCCATTTTTTTTTTATAACAACAGGAAATAGAACGGTTTAGCTATTCATAGGCGATTTATGTTGAATTTATCGAGCCGCGACTTGAACGTTTCGGTATTATTGCGGTTTACAACCTCCGCTGGAAGTTTGTTCCATTCTTCGACAACTCTATACGTGAAGAAATTGAGCGTGATGTCAAGTGAGGAACGTTTTCCAACGATTTTGTATCCATAGTTCCTAGTCACTCCGTTTGTATCTAGAGTGGAAAGGCTCGCTCGGTCGACGTTTTCCTTACCCTTCATAATCTTCCACACTTCTATCATGTCACCTCTGACTCGACGTTTCTCTGGCGAATAAAGATTGAGTTCATGAAACCTTTATTTCTTACGATTTATTCCGCAGCGAGGGGATAAGTTTGGTACCTCTACGTTGAACCTTCTCAAGTTTAATAATGTCTTTTCTAAGGAATGGAGACCAGAATTGAACGGCATACTCCAGATGCGGTCTAACAAATGCATCAAATAAATTGAGCATAAAGTGCTGATTTTTGTAAGAGATAGTACGGGATATTATACCTAGCATTTTGTTGCCTTTCTTGGCAGCATCGTTACATTGTTTGCTGCTTTTAAGTCGTTACTAATGATGACACCTAAATCTCTCTCCTCGGTGACGGGAATGAGTTTTATTCCCGACATTGAATATTCGTGTTTAGGGTTATAAAGACCTATGTGCATAACTTTGCATTTGTCAACATTAAATTTATTTGCCACTTTTCTGACCAATCAACAAATTTGTTCAAGTCTAGTTAGATCTGTTTACACTCTAGTTCAGTTTGCACTTTTCCTCCGATCTTAGTATCGTCTGCAAACTTGCTAATGTTTGAGTGTACGTTGCTATCGAGATCGTTGATGAATATTATAAAGAGAACTGGCCCTAACACGGATCCTTGAGGCACGCCGCTTGTAACGTTACCCCAGGGGGAGGAAGCTACGTTAAGTAATGTGGAACAGGACCTGAACAGAAAACATGTCATTTACAAACTAAACAAGAAAAAGTCAACATTTCCTTGATATTTTTGACAAATATATGCAAAGAAAGGGAATCCGTGGCAACGTGTTCCAATGTAATTGTTTACTGGGGTTTGCTAATTAGACGGCTTTTTTCCTGACTACATGATTTACTTCAAAATGAACACTTCTGTGCAATTTCATTCATTCATCAACGTGTCATTCATCAACGTGTCACCCATGAAGAAGGCTTGGTTGGGAGTGCCTTTAAAATGAATGTCACGTTTTGCAATATTGGCCGAGACAAGGCTAGTGTTCCAATACTGTGATAACAGAGGAGAGCGTACGTGTCAGTCAGACCTAAATATGCACGCTATGCTACTGTACTTTCATTTTGTGTTGTGCTGGACGGTCAAGGGGGTAGCGTGTTGGATCCGTATCCATGCGACGCTTGGCCGAGTCTTCGTTAAGAACTATTTATTTTTTTCGATTTTGTAATCACAATTAATTCATATAAATTTGCAGCGATTTTGTGAATAAATATGAGGAGAGTGATCTCTTTATGGGACTTACTGCATATTGCAGCACTCTACCTTGAGTGGCAGAAGCAAGCTTCTCGGTGCACCCCGGGGCCACCCTCACGTCTTTTGTGTAAGTTGTATCAAGCTGAAGGCTAAATAAGATGAACAGAGGAGTGAGGTGTCCTCAAAAACAACAAAAACTGACAAATTACATTTAGGATCAGAGGATCGAGGCGACTGTCATGAGCCTCCTTCGTAAATGTTTTTAATTATAATAAAAAGTATTCGAAAATTAGGATATTTAGTTTTGTCAATGCTACCTATGCCTAGAAGCTGATTGAATTCAGGGGACTCGGTGAGGTTTCTCTTGGAAGGGGTAGAGCAAGCCTCTTTGGCCCCACTCGGATGCATCATGTGAAAGGTACGCAGATTGAAAAGGGTCGAGCAAGCCTCTTTGGCCCCACTCTGATGCATCATGTGGAAGGTACGCAGATTGAAAAGGGTCGAGCAAGCCTCTTTGGCCCCACTCTGATGCATCATGTGAAAGGTACGCAGATTGAAAGGGGTAGATCAAAGCCTCTTTGGCCCCATTCTTCTGATGCATCATGTGAAAGGTGCGCAGATTGGAAGGGATCGAGCAAGCCTCTTTGGTCACACTCTGATGCATCATGTGAAAGGTGCGCAGATTGGAAGGGGTCGGGCAAGCCTCTTTGGCCCCACTCTGCTGCATCCTGTGAAAGGTACGCAAATTGGAAGGGGTCGAGCAAGCCTCTTTGGCCCCACTCTGATGCATCATGTGAAAGGAACGCAGGTTTATGGATTATTATATTCATCACATGCAGACCAATTGGATCCCTTTCTAATAATTCTCATTATGGACTAAGCAATTTAGAAAACAATATACACTTATAGAATGACCATTTATTACGCACCACTGTTGTTTAACAATAAATCAGCATAGAACTCTCTGAAGTTATTCCTAAAAATTACATATCCTTTGCACATGGCTTCTGCCCGACGTTGGAGTAAAAAATAATTGATGAGGACGCAATGAAACGCCCCTCAAAATAACTAACCAAATGTATTAGGGAGTTGACCACTTCATGTGGCTGGCTGTTCATGCATTATTCACACTAACACTAACTTGTGATCTATTGGTGGAAAACATCACTATTCCAAACAGTAATATTCATGAGGGTGAAACAAACTGGGAAAACATGAAAGCCTTTCGTCAATATTTACAGCAGAAATGACCATGTACGAGGTATTAGAACTGAACTATGTAACAATAAATTACTCGATAGTAAGTAAGCCCTCCTTCGAGGGATAGAAGACGGCATAATACCAACTGTCTTATGGAAATAAGGAAACCAGGAAAATAAAATAGAAACTACGTCCTTCTGTGGGGTGTCCCAGTATCACCTCAACACAATGCCACACCATCCCCTTGACTGCACTACAGTATAGGCAGAGACAGTTCACTAGTACAATACATCACGATGCAGCCCATCAGTATATTTGGTAGTTGTGGGAACAATGGACTGAGAGAAGAACCTCAAAGAGTGTCATGGACAGGGTCGAGGTGTGTCATGCACAGGGTCGAGGTGTGTCATGGACAGGGTCGAGGTGTGTCATGGACAGGGTCGAGGTGTGTTATGGACAGCAGCGAAGTGTGTCATGGACAGGGTCGAGGTGTGTCATGGACAGGGTCGAGGTGTGTCATGGACAGGGTCGAGGTGTGTCATGGACAGGGTAGAGGTGTGTCATGGACAGGGTCGAGGTGTGTCATGGACAGGGTCAAGGTGTGTCATGGACAGGGTCGAGGTGTGTCATGGACAGGGTCGAGGTGTGTCATGGACAACAGCGAGGTGTGTCATGGGCAGGGTCGAGGTGTGTCATGGGCAGGGTCGAGGTGTGTCATGGACAGGGTCGAGGTGTGTCATAGACAGGGTCGAGGTGTGTCATGGACAAGGTCGAGGTGTGTCATGGACAGGGTCGAGGTGTGTCATGGACAGGGTCGAGGTGTGTCATGGACAGGGTCGAGGTGTGTCATGGACAGGGTCGAGGTGTGTCATGGACAGGGTCGAGGTGTGTCATGGACAGGGTCGAGGTGTGACATGGACAGGGTCGAGGTGTGTCATGGACAGGGTCGAGGTGTGTCATGGACAGGGTCGAGGTGTGTCATGGACATGGTCGAGGTGTGAACAAAGTTCATTTTCTTAAATTGGTTACCTTCAAAATTATATTGGATAGGCTTTAGTGATCGGATGAACGGAAATAAAAGAATGACACATTCGAATGGTCAAATCTATTATTAAAGGCCTCCTGGCCACTAGAAAATATACCTTCAATTGATAATTAGATGTTGTTCTAAGAGTATCCATGTATCTGTTTCAATACATTTACATTTTCAAAACAAATCTATACGAAAATTAAATAATTTATATCGAGCGATTCTCTCATGAAGGACAGGAATGTCAATTACATTTTTTATGGAAATGAATGGTCTGCATTTAGTCTGAACACGTACTTATAAAGCAATATAAGGGAACGAGAGTTTCAACGCATCAATAGCACACGAAAAAAGTTTCAGGCCGCACTCACGCATCAGAAGCGCAAGTCGCAAAAATTTCAAGCCGCACTCACGCATCTTGAGTGCACGAATTAGGGTTTCAAGTCGCAACCACGCATCCACTAGCCCACGAACTAGTTTTAAGCTGCACCCACACATCCACAAGCCCACGAACTAGGTTTAGGTTGCAACCACGCATCCACTAGCCCACGAACTAGGTTTAAGTTGCAACCACGCATCCACTAGCCCACGAACTAGGTTTAAGTTGCAACCACGCATCCACTAGCCCACGAACTAGTTTTAAGCTGCACCCACACATCCACAAGCCCACGAACTAGGTTTAAGTTGCAACCACGCATCCACTAGCGCACGAACTAGTTTTAAGCTGCACCCGCACATCCACAAGCCCCCGAACCAGGTTTAGGTTGCAACCACGCATCCACTAGCCCACGAACTAGGTTTAAGTTGCAACCACGCATCCACTAGCCCACGAACTAGGTTTAAGTTGCAACCACGCATCCACTAGCCCACGAACTAGGTTCCAGTTGCAACCACGCATCCACTAGCCCATGAACTAGGTTTAAGTTGCAGCCACGCATCCACTAGCCCACGAACTAGGTTTAAGTTGCAGCCACGCATCCACTAGCCCACGAACTAGTTTTAAGCTGCACCAACGTATCCACTAGCCCACGAACTAGGTTCAAGTTGCAACCACGCATCCACTAGCCCACGAACTAGTTTTAAGCTGCACCCACGCATCCACTAGCTCACGAACTAGGTTCAAGTTGCAACCACGCATCCACTAGCCAACGAACTAGTTTTAAGCTGCACCCACGCATCCACTAGCCCACGCACTAGGTTTAAGTTGCAGCCACGCATCCACTAGCCCACGAACTAGTTTTAAGGTGCACCCACGCATCAGAAGATAGTGTTAAAAAAAAACTTATCGATATTATATATATTTTCAACATGGTATTGCTGACTTACTATGGGAAGAATAAAAATAGAATTTATGTACACGTGATCATTCAAATTCTTAGTCAAATGAATATGTTGATAGTCAGAGATCTGCTATAGAGAAGGAAATACTCTCATGGTTCATGAGGACCCGTAACCATGTCTCTTCAAATGGTCACACGATAATTAAATTTATCCTAAAAATCTCGTACCGAAATGCCGAGCAGGTGTATGGACGCAATTGCTTGATGAAACTCTGTCACGTTGTTTTCAGAGTTCGATTGTTATGAAGGTCCCGTTGACAGTTTTCATTAAAATTGAAACCAGGCGAATGACGCCTTTTCAATTGTGGTGACCGTTTTGATGGATTTAAGCTGCTGGTCGGAGGTTACGGTTCAGTGGGCTGCAAGCTGTGTTGGTGTGTGGGTGTGCGTCGCTCTGTTCTCAACACCGCTTGACTCCAAGCTGACCCGGGGTGCTCTGGCCGATGAGTTTCCATACGAAATGTGACTGTGATGTGTTGAGTGATTATTGATATATGTGACAAACTGTGAAGTTTCTGTTAAGATGAACAACTGGTTGAAATTACCAAGATCTAGAAAGAACCTGAAAATATCCTTGCATTGCTGGCCTGAACGCATCTCTAACTAGGTAGGGATTGTTCCCAGTAACCCAAGTTTGTGAATTGACGGACATGTCTGATGGAAGATTCTAGACTTTTCATTCAACGGACCTCCTGGCAAATAAATGAAGTAAGTAACCTATTTAATGAGATTGTTATTTCCTCTATGTTGGGGAAATGCAGCAAGAAAACAGATATTATATTGCAAACTAAATACTTACTTATTCAGATTTTTGTGATGGTATTCTATTCCGTGAAGTCTTCCATATGAATACTTAACATTATGTTCCCAACAACTCCAAATGTACAGTTATATTGTATCGGTTTAAAAAATATTGATTATTACTTTAGTCCTATATGAACTTCAGTTTGCGACTGCAAAACATAATAACCGTGTAACTGCCGGCCAACAGTTCATCGGTGAATATAGTCTCAGAATATATTTGACCTCATCCAGTACATGTCAGCGAAAATATGCCCCGACGTATTCTGGGTCGAGGGCAGTCATTTGAAGGAGGTCGACCTTGGACACCTATGCCTTAAGGGAACTATGTACTTCGCTACCAAACGCTGTTCGTCGGGGGCTCATGTTGCTTGTGCTGCAATACAATGTGTGACTAATGCAATATATTGTTGATGCAATATGTTGCTAGTGCAATATGTGACCAATACAATATGTTGCTGGTGCAATATGTTGCTGGTGCAATATGTTTCTAGTGCAATATGTTGTTAGTGCAATATGTTGCTAATGTAATATGTTGCTAGTGCAATATGTTGCTAGTGCAATATGTTGCTAGTGCAAGATGTTGCTAGTGCAATATGTTGCTAGTGCAATGTGTTGCCAGTGCAAGATTTGGCTAGTGCAAGAGGTGACGAGTGCAAGATGTTGCTTGTGCAAGATGTTGCTAGTGCAAGATGTTGCTTGTGCAAGATGTTGCTAGTGCAAGATGTTGCTAGTGCAAGATGTTGCTAGTGCAAGATGTTGCTAGTGCAAGATCTTACTAGTGCAAGATGTTGCTAATGCAAGATGTTGCTAGCGCTCGTATGTTGATAGTGCAATATGTTGCTAGTGCAATATGTTGCTGGTGAAATTTAATGCTGGTGAAATATAATGATGGTGCAATATGTTGCTAGTGCAATATGTTGCTAGTGCAATATGTTGCTAGTGCAATATGTTGCTAGTGCAATATGTTGCTAGTGCAATATGTTGCTAGTGCAATATGCTGCTAGTGCAATATGTTGTTGGTACAATATGTTGTTAGTGCTATATGTTGCTAGTACAATATGTTGCTAGTACAATATGCTGCCAGTACAATATGTTGCTAATACAATATGTTGCTAATACAATATGTTGCTAATACAATATGTTGCTAATACAATATGTTGCTAATACAATATGTTGCTAGTACAATATGTTGCTAGTACAATATGTTGCTTGTGCAATATGTTGCTTGTGCAATATGTTGCTTGTGCAATATGTTGCTTGTGCAATATGTTGCTTGTGCAATATGTTGCTTGTGCAATAGGTTGCGTGTACAATATGTTGATTGTGCAATATGTTGTTCGTGCAATATGTTGCTCGTGCAATATGTTGCTCGTGCAATATGTTGCTCGTGCAATATGTTGCTCGTGCAATATGCTGCTCGTGCAATATGCTGCTCTTGCAATATGTTGCTCGTGCAATATGTTGCTCGTGCAATATGTTGCTCGTGCAATATGTTGCTCGTGCAATATGTTGCTCGTGCAATATGTTGCTCGTGCAATATGTTGCTCGTGCAATATGTTGCTCGTGCACTTTGTTGCTCGTGCAATATGTTGCTCGTGTAATATGTTGCTCGTGCAATATGTTGCTCGGGCGATGTATTTCTAATGCAATGTATTACTAGTGCAATTTATTTCTAGTGCAATGTATTTCTAGTGCAATGTATTTCTAGTGCAATGTATTTCTAGTGCAATGTATTTCTAGTGCAATGTATTTTCTAGTGCAATGTATTTATAGTGCAATGTATTTCTAGTGTAATGTATTTCTAGTGTAATGTATTTCTAGTGCAATGTATTTCTATTGCAATAAGTTGCTAGTACTATATGTTGCTAGTGCAATATATTTGTAATGCAATATGTTCATAGTGCAATATGCTACTAGCGCGATATGTTACTTGCGCCATATGATGTTCGTGCAATATTTTACAATATGTCGTTAGTGCTCAGAATGTTCCATTCCCATGATGATTACAGTGATGATAATGCTTAAATACTGTTCATGGAACTACTGTGATGCTATTGGGTTAGTATGGTACTTTTATTAAATTCTAGTGCAATATTATTAAGCTTAATTTTCAAGCAACCAACGCTTAACAACTCAGCAACCTGATTCAGGCTCTAGCACACTGCTTAAGTTAATTCGTTACCTGCCCACCTTATACCTTCTCACTGCTTAACTTGATTCGTTACCTGCCTACCTGATACCTTCTCACCGCTTTACTTAATTCGTTACCTGCCTACCTTATACCTTCTCACTGCGTAACTTTATTAGTTACCTGCCTACCTGATACCTTCTCACCGCTCAAGTTTATTCGTTACCTGCCTACCTTATACCTTCTCACCGCTTTACTTGATTCGTTACCTGCCAACCTGATACCTTTTTACTGTTTAACTTTATTCGTCACCTGCCTACCTGATACCTTATTACTGTTTAACTTTATTCGTTACCTGCCTACCTTATACCTTCTCACCGCTTTACTTAATTCGTTACCTGCCTACCTTAAACCTTCTCACTGCTTAAGTTTATTCGTTACCTGCCTACCTGATACCTTCTCACTGCTTAAGTTTATTCGTTACCTGCTTACCTTATACCTTCTCCCTGCTTAACTTTATTCGTTACCTGCCTACCTGATACCTTCTCACCGCTTAAGTTTATTTGTTACCTGCCTACCTTATACTTTCTCACTGCTCAACTTTGTTCGTTACCTGCCTACCAGATATCTTCTCACCGCTTTACTTCATTCGTTACCTGCCTACCTGATACCTTCTCACCGCTTTACTTAATTCGTTACCTGCCTACCTTATACCTTGTCACTGCTTAACTTTATTCGTTGCCTGCCTTCCTTCTACTTTCTCACTGTTTATAACTTTATTCGTTGCCTGCCTACCTTCTACTTTTTCACTGTTTAACTTTAATCGTTGCCGGCCTACCTTCTACTTTCTCACTGTTTAATTTTATTCGTTGCCTGCCTACCTGATACCTTCTTACTGCTCAACTTTATTGCTATAACAGAGAGAACCTACGCATAACTGATCCTTCCCTTAAATTAGAAGGGATCAGCAATGGCGATGGTCAGATTAGGAGTTGGGGTCG
>SDVV010021080.1:0-13196 GCA_016164225.1 Gammarus roeselii | reverse complement strand
GCTATATATACAAGCAACACAGTGATAACAGAGGAGCGTGTTAGTCTAGCCAAAACAGTACAATGTGCACGAAAGCTTGAATCACAACTTTTGTTGTGTTGGATGGCCTAGTGCACTGAGGGCTGGTCTCGCATACCAGCGACGTCGGGTTCAATTCCTGGCTACGGACTATAAGTTTTTCCGATGATGACATCACTGTGATAATTTAAATAAGTCCACCAACGATATTGTTCGTATATTCTCGTTCTCTAGATCACATAAACTTCTTCTCGTGAGGACGAGCACAAACATTGATTTAAAGTATCAATAGGTCACATTAACTCCTTCTCATGAGGACAAGCACAAACATTGATTTAAAGTATCAATAGGTCACATAAGCTTCTTCTCGTGAGGATGACCACAAACATTGATTTAAAGTATCAAAAGGTCACAAAAACTTCTTCTCGTAAGGACGAGCACAAACATGAGTAACTTACTCCAGCGTAGGCTCAATATTGGCCCACTCGTATCAGAAACCTCAGGGCCGCAGTAAAAATAGTCCTAGTGCTGACATTTGTTCGGCATCAGCCCTGTTAGCTAACAACTTCTCTAGCGAGAATAGTGTCCGTCGCTTGTTGGTATGCCTGCCTCCATTATTGGGAGAAGCAACATCCACAGAAACGAGGCTGGGCTCTGGTCGGTGGTGCCTTTCTAAACGGGACGTCGTAGCAGTAGTTAAAATGGGGTCTAAACGTGCAATCTAGAGTCATTCAGGCGGGAGTCAGCGGCGGAAAGCGACGACGAGACCGGAACTGATTTGACGCGTGAGTCAACTAACGGGCGGAAGGGCAGCGCAAGGCATGCGGCGTGGAGGGAACGGAGGCGACTCATTCGGATAAACGAGCAGCTTATACATCTTAGTAGGTTATACGTAGGTATTTGCATACCAATGCTGGACATATGTATTCGACTTCGTTGCAAGTCATGTTGCATATACATATTTTCAATGCTTGTCCTCTGAATTTTTAGGATATTGATAACATACATTTATAAGATCATATTTAGTGATAATAAATCTAACAGTTAGATAATAACTTAAGTGCAGTTTTAAAGGTTAAGACTCCACACAGTTCACGCTTGCACGAATGTTGATTTCCGGACACGTTCATGATGAATTTTTCAACCTTGGTATCATTTCTACGTCGTTCGCTGTTGGAGAACCGCTCGATTATCTTTTTAGTTGGTATATTTTGAAATAGATAATACCCAAAGTAGATGCAGTAAACAACCCAAAACAAAGATTGATCACTTTGGATCGGTTTCTGTAGTACAAGTTGTATTTCTGCATGAGTACTATGATACGAAGGTATATTCCCTCCATATATTTTTGGATTGAACCCAAACGAATCAAAAAAGTAGTGGTGTTATTGTTTTTTAATTATTAGGATCCAATGACACATTTTATTAGGATCGTTTTCGCTGTTAGCAATCATGTGCCCGTTCATTTAATGCATGGGCATTCTGTTTTCATCAAAACACTCTATTTAGGCACGTTTCATAATTGGATCGCTCTTGGATATGTGATCAATTTGATTATTATCACGGATTACTGTAAATAGTTGGGGAATACTCTCCTTGCCGAATTTATTTGGATAACACCGAGTGTATAACCTACCAGGAACAAGATCTTATTTGTAGTGAGTGGATTTTCACAATTCACTGTAATTCGGATGTTTGCTCTTTTTTCTAGGTTAATGACATCTTCAGAGTCGGTTGGCCTGGTATCTATAACAAATATAGTTTTTCCTGCAGGGAAATTTTGTCTTGTGATGAGATAAGAGCTGTTACACGTCCCTAGAGCCAAAAGTGTTTGATGGTATGCTTGGGCGCACTCTCTTGGAGACAATGATCTAATGTTGGTAATACAGTTTCCGTTTACAACGACTTTAACCTTTGTGATGTCATTAGGCTGGAATAATTTGAATTGCGATCGTATGCTCCGTTATGTGCCGCTTTATCAATGAGAGAACAGGGCTAATTTATGTGGAACGACCCCGTTGAAGGGGTAATCAATGGAGATGGAGTTTTGACTAGTATGAAACATGATTGTTTTGACAATAGGTCGATCGAACATGTACTCAATCATGTCATTGTTTTTTGTGAGCGCTTTATTTAGAGCAAGCAAAGCTGTAGGGTATGGTACAACCTTTTTACACCATAATTTCCATGAATCAACCAAATAGATGAATTATTCATTGTCATGTGTTAGAAGAACGCTACTAAGTTTTTCCAGCTCCAAACGTATATTTTCGCTGACATTATCCAATAGATAACTGTTGCTACCGGATACGTGAAAATTTAGTGGTCCCATCATATTTATACAATGACGTACACTTTCTTGAATCCAATTCTCATTTTCTTTTTGATTAGCAAAATTCGCTGCGACGATGGTATCTGGAATGGGAGTTTGCAGTGATTTATACATCATATTCAACCCTTTAATATTTAGATCGAAGCGCTTCATGGATGTACAGACGTTGAGATTATTTAGTAGTCCAGTAAAACTGTTTCCTTCACACTGAACATCATTTAGGAATACAGAGTGACTTTGAAACATGCGATGATAGAAACCGTCAACGAGTGTAACATTTGCAGCGGCGGCAAACGCGCTCTCATCTGTATTTCTAACACGGATTTTCACTTCTGCAGTAAACGAGCTCAAGTTGACCATTTGATTATCCGACCCTGGAATATAAAATTCTATTAAGGAATCGGCAATTCAACCATCATATAGACTGCTGTTTGTACTTAGATAATTTCTTTCAAATTTCGATTCGATACTCGATTCAATTAAATATTTCTTGTTGATGGAGGGAAACATTTCAATCACTACCATTTCATAATTTTCCGTAGGAGTATCTTTTCCTGTCATGTTGAGAGATGATCCACCAAGCATATTGTCGGTATAGAACCTTACCCGAAATTATCGTTATTGGTACATGAACAGTGGTATTTATTAGTAACTAATTAATGGACGACACGACTCCATCTTTCTTCCGTGGTTCATCTTCGATTTACGATTTTTCGTTACTTTTCCTGTGATCCTACCTCCAACCATGGCTTTCTTCACAACATTCTTGAGTGTAGCAATCCCATGTTCCTATGTTGATTTCCGCGTATCTTGCTGCTCCGAGTTTTCATGCGCCATGTTTCGAGCCATATCGGCAGCTGCTAGCAGTAAAGTTTTTCGTAGAAAAGGCAATGTGCGTCCTATAAGACTGGATAGGTTTGAAAAGAATCCGTTACCTCTCGGGTACGATATCGGACTTGTGAATCTGTCAATATCTTGTAAACTTCCACCGCGTATTTTGTCATGTTTTGCGAATATAACTTCGTATTGTTTGTACGACGGATATGCATATACCACCCTCATGATTGCTAGATACCAAATGACCTTTTTTATACCCAACGTTATATTTATGAGGCTCTAGCTTCTTTTGGAATGTAATACGCATAGGCCCGACCCACCATCATTGAACGGGATCATACCGTCAACACCATCTCGTAGATCAATGGAAATGGAATCAATATGACAACCCTGTAATTTTTTATATCTGACATGGGCGCGCGTAAATGAATAAGAGTTATTAATAGGAATAACAGCATGAATATTGACTTGCTTGTCGCCCGTAAAACTGCGTGAAATTATATCAGAGTAAACGTTTTTGTAGCGTACATTATCGTTCATGAAGGACATTTTTTTCGCTTACTGCACCTTCACCGACATTATGCCTACACATCGCTCCGCCCAATAAACAGCCGATCTATCGCCGACACAGTACCAATTCACCGTAGCTTCAGTATATTTGTATTGCGACATGTTTTGCAGAATAAAGGCATTGGACTTTATGCGTCGTGTGGCATTATCATATTCAAACAATTTTCCTTCATATCTAACGATTCGTTTCCTTAACATAATTTTTCTGATATTGATTTCTAGTTCGGAGATGTATTTTTCTAATGTATTGCCTGAGATATTTTCGCTAGGAACAAACAAAGCTTATTCATGCCCGACTCGTTCATTTTTATCATTCAAATAGTCTACGTAGAATACAATGTTGTATTGTACATCGTGCTTTTTATCTTGAACCAGTCATTATAGAATAATTGTACAAGTCCTACGCTCCACTCTCCCTGTAGCGGTACTCCTGGATAAATATTGTTAGTAAAACTTGCAGACGTGTTGTTTTGGTACAATTGGCTACTGCCTAGCGATGAGACATAGAAAAAAAAGTCCTCCGGTTCGTGCATCCTGCACTAGGTCCAACGTCATACTGACAACAAACCGCTTGTAGAGATCAATATATACTCTAACTAGTAGGACAATGGAACATGTTCAACTTTATATATATTAATTTACATATATACAACATCTTAGGTAGATTAGCGAATAAACCCTGAATACGTGGATGTGCTTTCTTCGTGACTACACTTGCCAAAGATAACCTCAGCTGGCTTGCGTCTCTTCCATGTTAAATCCATGTTTTCACTAGCATCATCACCCAAGACACGTCGTTTTCACTTTTTAGTGACAGTAGGTTCAACGTCAATGGATTTTTTGGGAATGTCTGGATGGCCATAGGCAAGAGTGTCGCAGGAGTCGAGATAGTAGCGTTTGTTTTCAAATTTACTGAGGCAGTTTTTAATAGTGCGTACAGTTTGAAGCTGCATGCTTGTGCGCGAATGTTGGGTGTGGTCTCAGTGTGTGTAGGTTTTCTGGTTATCGATGTTTCTGTACTGTTCACGTTTGATTTTTGGCTTGTGTCTGATAATTGACGCCTTTAGCAGCTGATTATGTGGCGTCAGACTCAAACAACATGCTGCAACGTTTTGGCTGCAAGCAGATGCTTTCACTCAGGTAGTCATCGGCTGTTTCGCTTTCAGTAGTCCCAGCTGTCCTTTCTTGGATTCATCGTACAAGGGATGATTTTAAGGGTAGTTGGAGAAATAGATGTATTCAGCCAGAGGAGCTTGTCGCATTCCCGCCTCAATGTTGGCCACACCTTTGAACTGGAGCAGCAACAAGTCAGTGTCCGAGTAGTAGATGAGCGAGATAAGCTTTAGACTTTTGCTTTAGCTTTTTCAAGCACGCAGAATCCAACTTGGAGTGGGTGTACCATTCGAATATATTTTGCTTAAGAATCATGATGACTGTTTCGGGGCCGATGGCATGACAGGCAAAGCAGTTTTTCAGGAAGGGATTGGCAGCATGTTTTCGGAACTCGTTGGGGATGCACACAACCTTTGCTTCTAGACTTCTGTTGCGCGGATTGAACAATAGCTTCCCGTATATACTATTTGAGAGTAGTTTATACATTGACTTTTCAAAAGAGTTCGTAGACTCCTGACATTTCTGGACATTTTTCATGATGAATGACTTGAAGACAGGTTCCTGCTTGATGCGAAAAATTCGATGAACCATGGTGACTTCCAGTCTTTGCCTGAAAAGTACTTGAAGAAGTTCCAGGGCGACGAGGTAGAGGTAGAGGACTAGCAACCAGCTTGCGATCTGCTCATTTTTGGTTTTTGAGATGTTCCGAGCCAGCCAAGAGATTTTTTGTGAAGAGCGAAACATTTTCCGAGGTAACCTCTTTGTGATGTAGCAGTAGCGGCAGCTCGTCTGTTTTTCGTGCAACTTCATCGCTGACTTGAGCATCGATACAGACAATGTACGTATACTCGCCAGAACAGTTTGTGTTTACTAAGTCGAACGCTTGAATTTCTTTGGGCGTGAGCTCAAGGATTTCGCTAAATATGAGGGGCTCGCTCAAGCATCTACCATAAAGACTGTTAAAGTCCCACATTGCTGCTGCAGACTCGGGTAAAATAGGGTCATAGTCTTTGCATCGAGGATTGTTTATCTTGGTAAGACCTTTCCTCAACGTCACGAATCCGTCTCGTGTATTTCTGACAATCAAGTGCAGGAGATCGATATCTTTGACCAGCTCCAGTTTCATCTTTCCTCCTTAGAGGACAACTTGCATTGCAATGCCAGGGGCGCTCACAAAATGGACGGAATCCAGGGTGTAGTCACGTGTCATGGTGTCACTAAGCTTTCAGAAGACTTCGGCCATCAGCAGCGTCTCAATGAGCAGGTATATGATCACGTAGTCACGCAAAGTCTTGCAGTTTGCTGCCTGCCACCTTTAATTCACTGCAGCATAATCAGAGTCCGATATTCCTTTGCCTCGAAGTTGACTGTAAAGGGCTTCTTGCGACGGGATGTCTGTTTGGTCAAGCACAGAATCCGATGTGATGGCTTCGTAGCAGAAGTGTCCTTTTCGAGTGGTGAGGTCTAGAACCTTGTCACTGTAACCGAGACTTGAGATATGGGATTTGAGGAGCGGCATGTCATGGCCACTATCTTCAAGATTTTTGGCAAGACTGTCTAAACTTGAGTTGAGGTACGAGAACGAATCGATAAACTTGACACCAAACTTTCTCGTGGCATCGTTCAAGAAAACAGAGATGCTGAATATCTTGTCCGACTGTTTTGCTAAGACACGGATATTCGAGAAGTTAGCCCCGTCCAATCCTCGAAAATGAAGCGGCTGTCGTATGCCGATGCATTGTGAGCAATACGTGGCCCATAGCGCAACTTCTCTGTGATTCTGAAGTTACAATTCAGGCACGATGTGACCAAGTAGTTTCCTGTCATTACTATTTTATTGGGTCCGAAGACCCCCTTCACGTAAGGATTATGTTGGCGAACTCGCATTTTACCATTTTCTCCAAAAGCGTTTTCGCAGCATTCACATGTTTTGCTTTTGCAAAATTTTCTTACGTCGTGTTTGACGAGGACGGGTTCGGGGTACAATGGCAAGGTTGACATGTAATCATTATAATTCAGCAATATGTTCTTGACAAGATGCGTCTCCATCTACTAAAGGGGAACTTTAGTCGAATCGATACTTTGTGACATGCAATTTTCCCGTCTTTATCCACTAGAGTATAGCTGTACATGCACAACTTTTGCATGTTGACTACATATTTTCCCTCTTGGCTTGGCTCCAGCACAGATTCACAGTCATAATAACAAGCAACGGGGGGTTTCATTGGTGCGTGCATTGCTGAAAATTGGTACATTTCCCCTTCTTCTGGCATACTGCTGTTTTGGAAGCCTGTAAGGGACGAACACAATTTTATGTGTCCAGCTTTTTTGCTTTCGTTCATTTTTTTCATACAAAATTGACAATAAAGGGTATCTCTATGTCTCCTGTATCTTAATGTGCGCATAAATGAAGTGAAACATGGAATGAGAGCGACATGGTTGGCATCTAAGATTTGCATAAAGTGGATAGTGCGTTCCTCACTGGCCTCTAAACTACCTCTGCATACACTGACCAGACCATAACCTTCCTTCTCTTTTGTGAGCTGATACAGTCTAATGTTAACTTTACAGTCTCTTAATATATTGGGTAAATATTCTAAAGGCACAGGTTTGTTCATGACGTGTTTTGGAAAATTAAAGTAAACGTTTTTGTATGGGAGGTAAGTTAACTCTGATTGTTGTTTGAAATTTGAGAGATTTGTTTCCTGCTTCAAGTGGAAGTTGGCAATCAAGCTTGTCGATACACAATTCTTGTTTTTTTGGTTTGATTTTGACAATATGGTGCCGGCCTGGACAATTTGTGGGCCAAGGAACATAACTGCCCAATTTTTTTTGTTCCTTTAACCCTTGTCTTGTAGAAATTAAGCTCAACAGTGGTTACTGTATTCATACTCCAGCCACTACCTTCTGCTTATGTATATGTAATTTATTTTGTAAATCTACCCCAAGATCCTCAATCAGCTCAGATAGCAAATGTTTTTTGTCAGCTGGATCGCCTATGTGTTTCTCACACAGTCCTTGACATCTATAGATGCTTCCTCCATTATTTCCCCATTTTAACCTTCACGGTGTATTGGAGTCTTTGGAATGTTCCTAATTTAGTTTCAGCGTGTTTCACTATTTCCTTTCATCCCAATGTTATCATGGACGATATGTTAACATGTTCAGTGTATATGATAAATGTCAATGTGACAAAGTGGTTTTCCTAAATACCTTCAGAGCCTGTTGGGTGAAATATAGCCTCACGCAAAGGACCCGATCCATCAGTAGCGACGAAATGTCCAACAGGAGACATCGCCAAGGCAGCAGTAGGCTGAACTCCGGACAGTTCCGGAGCAGTAGACTGAGCGACAAATGGAGCCGAACCATCAGTAGCGACGACCTGTCCAACAGGAAACAATGCCAAGGGTGCAGTAGACTGAACTCCGCGTTGTTCCGAAGACGGGTCAGAAGCAGCAGTAGCACAAGGTTGCGGGTTTGCGCTAGGGCTTGCAGACATTGCGAGGCTTGCGCTAGGGCATGCGATGGGCGGACAGGAGCGGGTAGGGCACTCCTTACATCCTCCTGCAATGGTATTTGATTCATCCAACAAGAGTAAACAAAGGCATATCTATAATAAATCGAAATGTCACTCACATTTCGAGGACGGTGTGTCGTCGACAAAATCAAGATCACAAATAATGTCTGAGCTATGGCACTCGCCTTTTTATACATCAGTATACGATAACAAATTCAATACGAAATACGTGTTATAACCTGTTTGTCAGCGGTGGGGTGCCGGTGAGGCGGTCGATACATACATGATCAGCTTATCGTCGAGTAAACCTCCTCAACATTGATCAACAAGACCGAAAAATAGAACTGATGATCAATCTTGCAGTCACCTATAATCGGGCTCTCCAGAGGCTTGCATTCATTGAAGCTGGAAATTTTGTGTCAACGACTCTACCAACATTTGATTTTTTTTAAGATGAAGATTAATTGTTTTAATAAGACAAGATTTGTCGAGTGTGGAACTGGAGTGTAACTCAAAAGAAATAACGCTTATATTTTTAAACAGTAAATCAAAATTGCACAAGTCTAGAATTGTACTAAGGCCCGACTTTATAGTTAGCTTCCTCAGTCATAAGGGAACGATGCTGGAGCGTATTCACTCACTCGAGCTATTCTTGGAAGACAAGCTCATAACGATGGATATATCAGACAGATCATTCGCCTTCTCCACCTATGGTGAAGATGTTCCTGAAGGAATAATTTATCAATTAAAAATCATAAAAAATATTTTGGATACACTAACCTTTGTAATGCATCATGCCCGACTTCGAAAAAGGTCTACAGGTGGATGATAAGCTCGAGTCTGTTGCGGGTATTCTTGTGTCTGCATCGGTGGTCTCTGCCACGGTTGTCAAGGTTGCGGGTATGCTTGTGTCTGCATCGGTGGTCTCTGAAAATTCATGTATTAAGAAAAAATATATAACACTGATTATGCTCTAACATGGAAAAGTTTGATTACAGTGTACAAAAATATATCGAAATTTTTTCGTTAAACATACCTTATCATCCCTGAAGTTCCGGATTGATCTGGTCCACCCCGATCGAGTTGATACCATGATCTGTTGAGAAAGAAATGATAGTAGGTTAAATTAATTATTGAAAAAAAAACACGGAAACTATATAGGTTGATGTCAAAGATATTGGCATGATCGATCTAACTTTAGAGATGTAAATAGCCTACGCTGATAATTACCTGGTGTTGCCGAACGGGTCCTTGCAAGTGAGAAAATGTATACATGAATTAAAGGTTAATTGAAATAGTGTTAGTTTGGTATTGCCTGTTGGGAGAGATTGAGACTGTTAGGTTTGCGGACGTCAACATCTTCGCTTAGCCCGCACAACTGTTTGGAAGCGGGTTCTCATCCAGTGGGAAGAATGTCCCTGTGGAAAAAATAATAAGTAAATACATTGATAATTTCGATGAGGTCGCCGTTTTAGGATCAGAGCACTTTCATGTAAGGGAACATGAAAAAAAATAAAAATACTCACAGGACAAGTCGCTTTCGATCCATTAGCGAAGAAAACTTTATGTAAACTTCTTGTTGTGTACGATGACTCCATATTAGAATCAGAGTCTCTACGTATTATTGCATCTGTTTTTTTTGTCGGGGTAGACACGCAAATGTCAGTGCGATATATTGAAACCAATCACTCTTTCACTCAAATCCATTCCACCGCACAATATCTTTGAATACCACACACTTTCTTATCCTGCGCATGCGCGATATCAATCAATTACGTTATTTCGGTCAAACATTTCTTGCAAACGCAAGATTGAATCGTTCATCTCTTTGTACAAGATACATGTGGAACAAAAACCATATGGCACATCTTAGTTGATTTCACACACCCAAGTACTTCGAAACTCTTGATTAGAGCACAAATTGCATGACAAGAATTTGAACAAGTGTTTCCTCTATAAAATATTATGTATGCCAGATTTGAGATTAGTAGTGAATTAGAATGGAGAGTGTCTACTACAATCTGGAGGCTGATTGGTCATACTCTAGTGTGAAGGCCCTACATCAAAGCTATACGAATATTTATCCGTCTACAACAAGACGCGATGTTGAAAAATTTCTACAAGGATCAGAAGCTTTCACACGATTTAAACAAGCTCCCTTGAAATTTAGCAGACTCATGTTCACAGCTGCGTATCCTGGATCGATTCTCTGTGCGGATGTTGCCTATATGAAAGATTATATAGATAAAAATGACGGAATTAGATATTCATTCATCGTCATTGATATATACAGCAAATATCTGTGTGTACAACCCTTGAAAGCTATTACATTTGAACATCTGATTGCAGCATTCGGCAATATATTCAACGAACTAGTATGGTCAACAACTAGGATGTGTTCAGATCAAGGCAGTGAATTTATAAAAAGAAACATATCCATTTATTACACATACAACAAGGTCATAAAAGCAGCCCCATCAGAGCGTGTCATACGGACTCTAAAACTTAAGTTGGGAAAATATATAAATGCTAAAAAGACTGAACGCTATATAGATGATTTGCAAGCAATTGTGGTCACCATTGTAGGTGACCACAATTGCTTGCAAATCATTCTATAGCGTTCAGTCTTTTTAGCATTTATATATTTTCCCAACTTAAGTTTTAGAGTCCGTATGACCAGCTCTGATGGGGCTGCTTTTATGACCTTGTTGTATGTGTAATAAATGGATATGTTTCTTTTTGTAAATTCACTGCCTTGATCTGAACACATCCTAGTTGTTGATCATTCATCAATAATGGGACGGGTCTCATTTGACGTTTATTTGTTGAACGAACCAAAACAAATTCAGACATTGCTAACGGAAATGTATAAAATACGACGTAAAAGAATTAAAGTGTCCTGTACACAACTAAAGGTTGGAAGCGTACGTACGCTTACAGTGCAGTGATCCCAGTCCCAAGACATTCAGGTGAGGACACGAACCAAAGTTCACGAAAGAGGTGTTTCGTATTCCACGTGTTAATCAAAAACATTATCCTCCGACTTATGAAATTACACCACTCTATACTGATGAGCCCATCGAAGGTTTTGCCGACAGGCACGAACTAGTTCAGTGTGACATACCTGATATTCATGCCATCAAGGTATTGAAGACCCAAATTAAACGAGGAAGAAAGCAATTCTACGTGATATATATAGATTATTCAGACAGCATGTCGTGATGTGTGATAAACGTACTTTGAAACGTATATTGATTTTTCATAATAAATTAAATCAACTAAAATCATTCGAACGTAGTCAACTCATCAAACAATTAAGTGATAAGGAAGGTAAAATCATCAACGAAATATTTAGGAATATACAGAGCTGAAAATTGGTCTGTGACAAGCTAACCAAGTCACGGGTAAATAAATTCAACTCTATAATAAAAAAATTAGGCAGTAAATCGACCGGGAGTAAATCTTCCGGGGCCAAAAGGGAAACATTATCAACCGTGCGTGGAGGGTTTCTGTTAAATTTACTATTACCCACTGCAGTGAGTTTCTTGACAAAAATAATCCATGTATGAATCGGTTCACTACCTAGTTTCAAAGTCCAAGATGGATAAGCTTACAATAAATCATATTGGCGGTAGCGCTACAGCTATATCTGTCAAAACAGGGCCAGAAATAGCAGGACATAGCAGTACGTATCACTGTCAAAGATTGAGTACGCGTGGGGACGATATGCTAGATTTGAACGCTTCGCCTGAAATGGCACTAAAATTATTTAATTTTATTAACGGTCTCTATCGCTCTGGCATAATTGGAGCCCACACCGGAACCAATCGAATAAAAGCAGTCAAATAATGACGATGTTGCAGCACTGTATACGGGCTCATTGTCGCCCGTTGCCAAAACTCTCTCCAGCGGTTTGCTTTATTACCTATGAACAAACACCGCAATAAAATTTGAATCGAACGGGTTTGTTAGCCAACCCGATGTCCAAAGTCGTATTCACGTACTTGATCTCCTAAAAAGTTTATTGGTATATAAGACAACGATAACCCCAGACGTCAATGCAATTATTCAAACGTTCCTGTATAAAATGCCTAAGTCCTTTCATAAAAATAAACTAATGAAAATTTAAGAGAAGGAGGACGAGATAGACAGATTCTGGGATACATTATGAATAACACACGGCTTCGTAACACCAACATAGCAAAGCAGCACTGGTATACGATCAGTGTACAAACCACAGAATAACATAACCTAATACACATCAACCAGGTGAAACACGTATGTCACTCGGACCAGTTGGGGGAGGTAGTGCCTCCTACCGACAAAAAGCTAAGACCGTGTGAGCTCACCGCGGTACTGACAGGGGCCATGACTGGCAAATAACATATGGAAACATGAAATAAATATGACCCTACTAGCGTGGAAACACACACAATAACCTTCACACAATATATAACTATCTACAATACCACGTATCATAACACGGATCCAACAATAAAATATACATAACATCACATTAAATAACGCAGTTTAGGGGAATGATTAACCGCAGGAACCTTTCGTGACCGATGCAGAGGTGTGACTGAGGCGGGAGCGTGAACGGTGCGCATGGGTGCCCAGCGTATTGAACATGATCGTGCCTGTACTGCATCAAGGTGGAAACAGGTATCATCCTCGTTTAAAACCAGTGTCGAGCGCTCAGCGTGCCTTCATCTCCAGGGCTTGTGCAGGTGAGAGGAATCCCAGGACATATTTGGTGACAGCGTCTTGGTGGCATCATGCTTATGATGCTGTACACATAACATGTGC
>SDVV010021078.1:0-13196 GCA_016164225.1 Gammarus roeselii | reverse complement strand
GTTGGGAAGAAGAGACATGAATGTGGAGGTGGCGAGAGAGCGTGCAATGAACAGGCGTGAGTGGAGAATGGTTGTGAATGGTTGATTTTGACGCTGCTCTGATGTGCTTTCCCGCCCTTGGCATCCCGCTGTCGGGATGGTCGTGGGTGGGGGGGGCCCGGCCATTATGACGCGGCGGGGGTAAACCAGTGAAAACTGTCGGGCCCTGCTGCTGACGACTGTTCCTCGGTGCATTCGGGACCCAGAGTGTAAGTTGAGGGGCTACCGGCCGGACCCTTTAGCACAAAAGGGCTGAGTTGTGTGAGTGTGGGCGTGTGAGGGTGTGAGGTGAGCCTTGCCGTCGGCCACCCCCTTTCTGGGGGACGCGGCCTGGTGTCTGTATCTGTATCTGTATTGCACTTGTTCATGTGACAGAATGTGTGAACTCTGACAACTGTCAGAATTTATTTTATGGAATTCAAATTCAAATTTTAATTATTGTTGATAAATCTTGTCAACAAATCAGGTTTATTTATTCACATGTTTTGAAGGTTTCATAGAATATTTCACTTTGAACAGCAAAAAAGGTACTGTTGCATACATTATTGGTATTATGTTCCTGCTCTGATACGCCAACCATTCGGCCGCCATGGTCGAGTGGTTAGCGGACTGCAGTGCCAGCCTCTGGTGCTGCACGTCGCAAATTCGAGCCTCGGGTTTTACATAGCGGTGTTGAGTGGGGAGATAGGGCGCCTTTCTCCTCTGTGTCAGCCTAACTTAGCCACCCTCCTTATTAGGAGGAAGTGGCTGGATGTCCATGTCTACACATATTATGCTAAGTTCAGACATTAAAGCACAAATTCTCATATTCTATAGTCATCACATCTCTGGAAGGGATGTGACAGATAGCAAGAAACATCTAGCACTGTTTTCATGTACACTCATACCAAAACTTAACCCTTTAGTGCCATAGGGCCCAGCCAAAACCTTGCCACTCACACTTTGAGCCAGGAGGGCAGTCCAAGATCAGTGTTGGAGGCTGGGCCTGATAGATTGTCCATTCACACTTCCTCCACTCTTGCTTATATATTGCATGCAATCTTGTACCTCCATCCTGATATCTCTCTTCCCTAAAGCCTGCTTCACTACCTCTAGTCCTACATCCACCCCCTTCTACTTCCATCACCCGTTTCACCAATCTCCCATTAAACATCCTCTGTTCTCAAGCCACCCCAGAGCATGTGAATTTGCTGTTCTCTAACTTCCTCTCCAACCATGTTCTCATTTGAACATAATCATTATGTATTAGATTCCTCAGCAGATCTCTGCCGTACCTCTTAAACACTTCATCCAAAAGATATCAATCTCATCTCTTCTGCCCCTGTCCCCACCATAGAGCACATTCGGGACTTCGGGACAACTATACCCTTGTACAACCTTCTCGTTGCTTCCAAATTCATATGTCCTACAGCACATTACACTCTGGTGTGCCCAACATGTAAAACATCCTCCCGGAAATCTAGATTTAACCTAACTCCAGCAGGCAGCACTGGTATGGTTGGGTGCCACAACCTTTGTGGTGAGTGTTGGGGCCTGAGAGCCTCCCTATTTTTAGGGTTTGGGCATTTAACCTTGGTTTATATGTTTTTTTCTACAAGAGAGTACAAGTACTTGAAACACTGAACTTCCTCCTACTACTTACCACTTTGGCGGACACTGATTTTGCTTGCTTCGTCATTCTTTGAGTATACTATTACTTTATATATAACATTAACTTGAGTGCTGCATTTCTGCTAAACAGAAACCAACTCGACTGCAAATTTTACCCATTTGCCCGTAGCTACTCTAAACCTTGACCCATTACACTCTCGTTCACCTCCCTGACCAATACATCCATGTAGATATTGAACAGCCATGGAGACATAATGCAGTTTTGTCTCAATCCCACTGTCACTGGGCACCAAGCACTTGTCTTGTGCCTTGCACCCTAACTCTGACACATGCTCTGCTGTCATGATGAAAACTCTATGCTCTGAACAAGTTTACACCTGCTCCATATAAATGCAGCACTCTCCAAAATGCCTCCTTTATGAACCTATCACAGCCCTTCTCCAGTTCCATGCATGCCATGAACACCTCTTTTTCTTTGCTATGTAGTTCTCAGACTTGTTCCTGCCAAAAATTGATCTGCACACCCTCTACCACTCCAAAAAAGCCACTGTTCCTTGTCAATCGCGCACCATTCATACTGTATATGGTATTGGTTATCACTCTCCCATACAACTTTCCCACTGCACATGATGCAAATGATACCTCCTGAGTGGCTGTATTCATTTAATGAACACAAAATAAATTTGAAGCCTGAAGTTGTACACATGTTTTTGATAAGATGTTGTGCTGTAGTTATTGTAGAAGTTGAAGTTTGTGTTAAGAAAACTTTGATGTGATACACCCCTAATGCAGTTGTGGATTCTTATGTTTAATTACTGTAGGATAGGTTAATTTTTGCCACCTGAAAACATTGGAGTTGTAACGATTAAGTGGGAAAATTTCAAGTTATTTTATTCTCAGATACATCAGACGAAAGTACATTTTGCGGATTCTTGATTTAATGACTATTTCAATTTATTTTCACTAAATTGTACTGCTGTATCTTGCTTTAGGGCCAAATACATAGGTTATAGATAAACATGAGTTTCTAGTAGAGAAACAGTATTTAGGAGACATTTAACCCCAAAAATCAACTCTTTCAATCCATTCCAATTCATTCACCACAAACATCCAGATTCAAACTTAGACACCCGCTGGTGAGGAAGCAGGCGGATTTTTTTTAATTCAAGGGTTGTCCCTTTTTGATTCAATTCTCTTCATTTTCCATTTCACAATATGGCCCAAAAATGCTTGGAACATGCCTAACTACCTATGTTTGTTTTTGGAAATGTAGAACTTTGGAAACCATTTTTTTTAAGCAGTGACATTCCACCTTGAAATGTTGTTAATTGTATAAGATGCGTTGATCACAACTGGAGTTCTGGGTGTAACAAAATTCAGGCAAGTCATTGGAATCCTCATGAAGAAACTGCATTTAGTAGTATGAATGCTCATTTATATTTATACCCTCTGAAATACAAAATAAATACCAGAAGCATTAGTCACCATACAAAAATAAGAACGTTTTTTACATAGAATCCATTAATCTTTTGGTTTTTGTGTATGTTTAAAACTCTTGCAATTGGTGATGGCAAGTATGATAAAAATAGACTCAAATTGATGTCAGGAGTCAATTTTATGAACTTCAATATGTGTAACAGTCATGGAATAAACTGGTAGTATAACTCACTTCAAAAAATTATGATCATCTTTGCACAAGGAATTCATTGGTTACTTTTCTATTTGTTGTACAGGTGAGAAACTCAGCAATTGGTACTAAATGTCATCAATAAACCTGTAATAAGAAGAGTAACATGGATTACCACACAAAATGCCAATGCTTGTTGCTCGACATGAAATTCAGTCAGCACATTCTTGTTGATCTATGGTACTCAACCAAAACTTTGTTCAAATAACATTAAAATGATCATCTAACCTTTCTCAGAAACATGAAGACACTTGACTTACTTGAAAAAAGACCTGTGGCATTGCTTGTGATTCATTTCTTGATCAAATGGGCAATTTTTTTTGACATACATTGAAAACTCTGCAATAGGCAGGAGGAAATATCAATTGGTTTTGGAGCTGTACTAAAGAAACTTCAAAGCCTAATAGTCTTCACAAAATGACCACTTTCATGGTTCAGATTTCTTAGAACAGTTATTTTTTACAAGGAGCTTTAAGTGCTGTTAATGTTGGTGCCAGTAAAAGATGAGGTTCTTATGTGTAAAAATATCAAAAGTATCTACAAGATGTCTCTAAAATAGCATTTTGAATTGAAGTAGTGAGAAAATTTCAAGCCACTCGACATACAAAAAATAACATAGCTCACTCTTCAAAACCTCTGTAAAAGTTTCTTTGAGCAATTCAATGAGCACATTTTTTTTGTGCATGATGGTGTTATGTTAAAGGTTTTCAGGTTGTGATAATCGGATGAATCAAGGTTGGAATGATCAAACATTGGTTTTAGAATAGTCTTTTTGTAACAAGTAACAAGACAAAAGTTACTCTATCAATAGAGTACTGAAAATAGATTTGTAATAACAGACACAAAGTAACAAAAGTGTAAATGAACATCAAGTCAAATAATTGTGTTAGGTGTAAGACGAGCGTAGGGTAGAGTAGGAGCCTACACCCAAAGGCTGTAGCTAATCGAGAGTCTGACCGATAGCTGTGCCCGAAGGCAAGTGTCTGCCCTCTGTTGTTCGGGGCTGCGCCCTCAATAATATGTGGAAGGGCCATGTTCAAGAGTGTGAAGGGATCCTCCAATCCGGGAACAATTCACATTTTTGGACCAGCTAAAGAGGGCGTTCTAATACCCAGACCTCATTGGTACTCTACAATTGAGTCCGTTGAGTAATATATAGGCTCCTCCCATCTATTGTTTACCATATATGATACCCCTGAGCTAAACAGTGTTATTGGATCTAGTCCCTAATCCCAACACACGGAGTTTTACAAGGTGCACAAATAGCCCTCAACTCGTCAATGTCTCTTACGTTACACGATCTGCGGAGGACCACCTGTTTCTTTTTAAACAAACATTGGAGGGGAATTAAAAATATGCAAGGAAAGGGATTTCTTTGTGTAACTTAAGCTAGGGTAACCCCTAGCTTAAGTTACACAAAGAAATCCCTTTCCTTTTCCAGTGTAGGCCTAAGGCCTACACTGTTTCTAGGACACACACTATGCACCTCTCGATGGTAATGTTCGGGTAGCCAAGTTTAATAACATGTGCCCGCAAAGGCTGATCATAACAATGGAAGCCTATTGAATGGTGAGTGAAATACTGGAAGATGTCATTCTATGTTGACTAGTATGTTGTTATAAACTTCAACACAAACAGTGTATACAAGAACTGACCTGGTGAAGGGTGCACTATAAGCAGAGCTTATTGCTGGTGTTCTTTTATCATCACAGATTGGATAATAATGATAATGTGAATGCTCGTTACAGTACCATGCGCCACTTTTGCTAATGTAACTATTCAGCTTAAGGAATTTTCGAATAAATAATATTGATATGGTGTAATCAGTAAATTGTTGATGACATGATATTGATATGAAAGGTGTAATCAATAAGTTACCGTGATTGATGCCATTACTATACACCGACATGTATACTCTGTCTATAAGCATTACACTAAAACCTATCTTCTCTTCATGTCTGTTAACCACTAAGCTACCTACAGTAAGTTTGTGTAAATTATTGGGTAGCACTTGACATTCTTGTATTATGAATGAACCCAGCATGAAAATTCTCTTGGCGTACTAATATGATGTGTACATAAGAATGACAACAATGTATGTGTGCTAAAACGTAGGTGCACATACGCAGTTTCTTGACTGTACGCTTATGTGTACAGCCAAGTTTGAGGGGTTTAGACCTATTTCATAATGCACAGATGTCAGAGAGAGTAGCAATTTAATTAATTTTTTCCACTTGTGTAAAATTATTTATACTGCTACTCTCCCTGACATCTGTGCATTATGAAATAGCTATGTCTAAATGTATGTCCCCGCAAACTTGGCTGAACACGTAAGTGCGTGCTCTATATTTGTGCTCCATGCGTACGTCTACTTATATCATAGCTCTACATGCTTGTGATTATTTTTACATGGACATGCACTACTCAAACTTTATCAACACTTTTGGGTACTATACCCCTAGCTCTTCATGGACGTGTCCCCACTTGAAGCTCTACATGTCTGTATACCGAGTAATTCCGGGCTTCATGCATGTGAGCTATTAATATGGTCCACATGTCTGTTCACTTCTCTGCCTAGGTTCTGAATGAAGGTGTAGACTACTTGATTTTTTTTTTGTAATTGAATTTGTGCAGGACTTGGTAAATTTGCTTTATGATGCATTTGCAACTTCTCCAACTTGATTCTATACCTAGCTATGTGTACACTACACCTGACCTCTTTACTTCTGTGCAACACACAAAATATTTTTTTGTGTATCTCTGAGCATAAGTGTAGTAATTTCTTCGACTATACATACGTGTATAACAATTTGGTAATGGATTGTGGTATTTTGTGGGTTTGTTCCTTTTGTCATTATACGGCAGAACATTGCAAGCATGGCACCAACCGATTTGCACCACGCCGGACATGAGACTTTGCAGTCTCACAAACTACTCGACTATCATAACTCCACCCCTCTCTAGGTGCTTGGTCGCCATTCCATCCTAACCTGGATTTTTTCTTGCTTTCATCACTTCTACCACCTCCTGCACCTCTTATTTTTGCAGTGTCCACCAAAATTCTTGCTTTCACAACCAGCATCCATGCATCATCACCCAAGGCACGAATGTCAGCCTCCAACATCCTCAACACTGGATAACTAAAGATATCCAACACACATCTTTCTTACATTACCATTCTCAAACTCAAACTACAACCTGTCATTTACAGCATCCATCCCCTTCCAATTCCCCATCTCCCTCTACCCTACCCTAATCATCATCTATCCAAAACATATTTTGTGCTCTCCTCACCACACTTTATATGTAATGAGGAATCGATTAAACCTAGCAATTTCATGAGCACTGTTTAACTTAATTAATTTTTGGTTTTGCTTAAAAAACTTTTAGTATAGAAACTATTTTTCCTATGTAAAAACTTATTTTCCCCCAGCATCCCATATTGGGTTGTTGAATTTGATCAATTCTACAAATAATTGCTCTCATATTTATACATTTTGTTGGCACTAACGAGCACCTTTTTCAGGATACGGACGATGTACCGATGATTCTTGTTGGCAACAAGTGCGACTTGGAGGATGAGCGAGTCGTAGGGAAGGATCAAGGATTGAATTTGGCCAAGAACTTCATGTGCGCTTTCCTCGAGTCCTCTGCCAAAGCCAAGATCAACGTCAACGAGATATTTTATGACTTGGTGCGCCAGATCAACCGGAAAAGTCCTGATAAAATCAACAAAGGCCGCTCTAACAGGAGAACCAAGTGCGTCCTTTTATAAGGAATTCCTTGGTCATTGGTCTATACTAAATTAATATGATGGATTGTGACTTGTGACCACATGCTGCCTCTTGCTGTTTGTTGCTGTCCTACTCTTGGTGTGCTCTAAAAAAAAAAGGAATTTGCTTAGATATGTTGTATTCATGTGACCTTTGGTAGCCACCAAACAGAGCAGATGCGTGACTGGACGTCTTCAATGTAACCTAATAACAGTTGTTGAGCCTGATTTTTGCTCCATGAATGATATCTAAAGCTCTTTCATTGCTGGAGATGAAGCAAAACATTCTAGCTTTATGCTGATGAAGTCATTTTGCCACCACCTTCCTAAATTAACTGGTAGACTTCCAGAAAGATTTCCAATGAAAATGATGCAACGGGTAATAAATATATTTATCATTAATATTATGCAGATTTTTCCTCCAATGCTTTGTCACTATTCATTTGCAAGTTTAATATCTAGGACTGGCTTATGTTTTGATGGCAACCATCTCTTCGGAACTTGAATGAACATTCAGTTTGTCATATTCTTGGGAGAATTGCTACTTTTTTGTGACATCAACCGTATTTTTTTAGGCTACCAGGCTATTACTTTTGAGGGTATCCTACAGTTCTCGAACACCCATACCAAACTGAAACTGAAAGGTCTGTATGTTGTTAATTGTTGAATGAATGTCATTATCCGTGGTCACAAAGGTAAAGTGAACGTAAACTGGAGTAGTTGTGGCAGTCTTAGGGGTGTTTGGGAGCTGTAAATATCTTTGTAGTGGGTACCTAGCTGCATTCTTGCATATATTTCCCTCCCTTCTCTGCCATCATTGCATAACCCGTTTGCAACAAATACTATGATTCAAAAACTTCAGTTCACACCTTCCAAATTCCTTAGGCTGGCAGTACTAACTTTTGGGGTCAGAGCGTTATGTTGACATAATTTTACTAATTTTGCATACATTCTTAAGCTAATGGCGTTTTGTAGACTTTGTTTGAGTTGGGTCATTAGACGTTGCTTCCAGAGAATGGTCGGAAAATATAATGGTATTATCACCATTCCGCGGTACCTATCGTTTGTGCACACTGTGAACTTGATGTCTGTTGCACACAGCCATGTTTTCCAAGCAAGCTTGTGGTATTACCTCAAGCTCCTTGAAGAAAGCTCATACATGGCTGATAAAAGTACAGGTATGTATATTTGAAAACCTGTGGGTTTGTAAGGGTGATTGTGCTCTAAAATTAAGGTTGATTGGGGGTGTCCTTATCAACCGAGCCACATACCATGCGCGCCTTCTGATACTTACAATGTCTTTAATCGAGCAGTAAAAAGACTGAATATTCTCTCGGCACGGGGCTTTCTTACAATGCTTCCCGAACCAGTAATTAGAAGTTTGTTTTGGGGTACAGTGTGATGTGGGTAGCTTCACGGTCAAGTAGTTCTCTGCCTCCATAGTATTTACGTCTAATGAATGTATTTAAGACAAAGCAAGTGGTTTCTCCGCCTGTTTCCCTTCATAATCTTTCATATTATTGCTCTATCTATAATTGGATCGTCTCAATTGTACACTGCCTTTGTAATATAAACACATGGTACAGCTTCGTAACAGAATATCTCCTATTTTTAAATTTATGGAACTGAAGAATATTGTTGGAATTGTACATTGCAGTGTCGGCATCGCCCTTTCTACTGTGAAAGATGGGATGCGTCCCATTTATTGGGGCTTCCGTCTCGTGCAGCCTTTTTATTGAACGTATTGTCGATGCTGCGCAACCTGTAGATTAGTGAGACGTTGAATCAGCACGCGGTTAACCTAGCGTTTTGCAAACTAACCGTCATTTGCCTAGAAGCTGGACGCGTTCACCTAACGACAGCACTGCTTGCCAACCTTATAATGATTCAAACAAATGTGTGTGCTCTTCCAGCGCATAGCCTTTCTTATACAGCACTTCAATTAGACTAGTAGAGTTAGGCCAAGAATTTTGTAAATGCTTATTAATGTTTAGATAAATTTCACTAAACAACCTTGGTAACTTCAATTGAATCAACTGCTTTGTTTGATTGTAAACCAGAAGGTTTAGAATTGTCGTTTTGATAGTTTTTTTTGTCGCTCTTTCCATGTTCTTGGGTAGAGAAGCGCTTGTATTGTTTCCATAGAACAGGGCCATAGATATCTTGCGGCTTGAATGGTTGAACACCATCTGCGGTAATCTTTTTTCGAAAAACCGCGATCAAAGAGAGAAATACTCCCACAATTGTCTTGTAGGAATCTGATACTGTTCGAATGCACTCGATCTGCGTCCATAATATTCAATTCTAAGGTCTTTTCATAGCAAAGTCCTAAATGAGTATTCTGTTGATGACAGCAGCCAGAGTTTAAAATGTTTTGTCAATAACCGTCATTCCATTTAAATCTTTGAGTTCAGTTTTCTTTCGTTTGTTATTGCCATTCGAATGTTCTGGCGTTTGCGAGAAATCGATAACCCTAGATAATTCAATATACTTGCTCAAAGCATATTTCAAGTTAGTTTTCGATCGTGTCTATTCATAGTTCGCTTCTGCTTTTGTCACTGGTCATGTTGAAGCAGAATCCAAAAGTTTCCTCATTCACAACCATCGTTAGTCTAACTGTAGACTAACTTGCCTTAGCGCACAAACATAAACATCTCGTCCTTCTCTTCTCGTCTTTCCTGCACAACATAACTTCCCTGCGAAATATTACTAAAGAGCAGGAGACTAAATTAGCATGTTGAAGAAGTAACAAATGCGGATATTCTTATTTATGATTCATTATTCAAACTCCCGTTCAATTGGCGACTGCTGAGATCAGTGCTGCATAGCATGCTCACCAAATACGATGTTCGGTGCTAGAAGGACTCGACTCCAGTGCACTTGAAAGCCTTGGCACTCCAATCTAATAATCAATTACGACGTATTAATAACTGGCATTTGAAAATTTGATATATTTTTATTTAGCTAGCGTTGTTTCATGTTAGTCAGATTGTAGAAGTTACTATGGAATGACTCTCAAAAAAGAAATCGTTTTAATTTCTGTGTATTTCCGTGTGGCATTTGCTGGTTCGACTGTTTGAACTGATCGTTCTATAACAACTTTTTTTTACTTGTAGCTTGTTAGATTTCACTTTTTGCGTATGACTGCTAGTAATTCCAGTTCATTGTGTTCAATATTGTATTCTACGGCACAAAATGTCCGTGTTAATGGACCAACTACACAGTTTGACTATTGTGTGGCCCCCAGCGCCATGCACCGACGTTCCAATGCTAGCCTCTGGCTGCTAGGGATTTTTTACATGTTGAAGGAAAAGACTAATGAGACCATCTGGAGGTTTGATGATACATTGACTTATCGATGAACATAATGAGTAGGTAATCACACCGAAGTATTTATCAAGCATATTATATTCTCTGTAAGATTGACTATCTGCATTTGCTTTCAGAGTGCCAAGGAAAGTGGTCTGAGTTTGTATCGCATGATCGTTCTGCTTAGTATTAAAAAAACTCTTACAAACAACAAAAAATATTCTGCTAATTCACGCGAATGATAATACCTCGTACTTTGAATTATTTATGTCTGAATTCGTAATGTACAGCTTTCTGAATTTGCTGGAACACTCTTCTTGATCAGTTATCTGCACGTCGTATTGATGACTTGACATTTGACAATCATTCATATGATACTATATTATGAAATTTGGAAGCAGTCTCGTAGAGTCCCTAAATAACAATGTCAGTCTCTTACCGCAGCTCCTTATTCGGCGTCTTCTGCTATTGAAAGTTTTCGCGTTGATAAATTGGCCGCAATTTAGATGTACAGCTTGTGAATGATTCTAAAATTTAGTTTTACGAATGTTGAAGTGCATCTGCTATTTTAAATGATGAACTTTATTATACTTATTGTTTATGTAATCGGATAAGTGGATATAATATACCAAATACATTGTTTGTTCGAATTTTGAATGGTTCCCTGCTTTTTTGGGCTAGTTAACCAATTTCCGCTATTGAATTAGGTAGTATGGTTTCCTACTTCAGGGCTAGTTTGCCCGTCTCTGTTTTTGAATTAGGTCTTCCCCAGGAGCCGGTTCCTGGACCTTTCTAATACACACCGCCTGATGCTTACCGAGTTCCCTCGGAGGCAATTCAGTGCGGAACCGCTTCTCAGCTATCTTCGATAAACCAACCTCTTGCTGGAATCTGGTCTGTTGTGAATTGATCATACGTAATCTTACCTACCATGGACTCCTCCATCCCAGAGGACCACCGTTTCTTTGCTCATTTTGAGTAGGACACTTCTGTGACCTCTCCCTATAACCAATAGTGACCTGAACATACCGTGAGTCGAAGCAATCCCGTAGACGAACGGTGACTTCATGTAACACTGGCTGCTGGTTTGACATTCGGTGCCAGAAGGACATTGACTCCAGTGCAATAACAAGCCTTGACCCTCTAATATATTAAATAAGGTATTGGAAACAAGAAAAAATGCATATGTACCAACATCCATACATATGGCTACGTGGGGCTGCAAATACCAAGAAGCGGTAGGTTGAAGGCAAGGTCCCCCTCGCACTCCTACTTTAACTCGCATATGCCAAATATGAGCCCTTCAGCAGGCAGGGTACGGCAAGGAGCCCGTACACTCGCTCCAATTCAAGAGTGCTCTGAGATTACTGTCGGCAGCAGGGCTCGACAGCAGACTGGCTTCCTCAGCGGCATCATTTTTGTCTCCATGTGATGCAAGATGAAGTTTAGTTTTGACCGGTAAACGGGAATAAGTCACTGACGAATGAGTGGGTTATCCTTTCACAAACATAGTCCAATAAACTTCTACTACAAAATAACGAATGTCATAATATATCATTCGAAAGTGCTGTTTCACCTTGCAAAATTCGATTTTACAGGGTGTCTTTCAGGGCCCTAGCCTTAGTATCACGTTTTTTATCCTTAAAATCTATTTTATCCCTGAAATAAATCGGCTAGCAACCTTCTTTTTGTGACGGGCACTGCTCTATTCACAATACCTGAATGACGTACTTACAAACTACCAACATCCTTGCTCTTGAACTCCAGAAGTGTTTGAAACATGTTGGGGACTGGATTTTCATGAACGGATTCCGTAGTTTGTCATCTGGAACTTATTGCATGCATTCGACTTCCCTGGTCTACACCTAAAACCATCTCGAACGCTGCGCAACACACTTCTAGTATGCCAAGGCTCCAAAATTTATGGTCCTCGTGCGAGACTCTAAGCTCCTTGCAGCCTTGCTGACTCGCTGCTGAAGGTCGAAGGGAATTTTCCTATCGGTAACATTCCTGAAATTTTATGCCGATCTGGACACCGACATGATGTACAGAACATTAGTTCGTTCACACCTTGACTATGGATCTGTTGCTCACATTTAGCAGCCAATACAACTCTTGAACCCCTTCAGGCTATCGCAAAAAACGCGTTGCGCATAACAACCTGCTCTTTCCAGTTGGGTCGGATGGCCGATTATTCATTTATAGATCATTAACACTTTATTTTATTATTTCTTCTTGCTTGGGCTCTATTAATTTTCTCTGCCCTTTTTTCATGGTGATAAATTTTGAACTTATTATTATTATATGTATCGAGGTTGGTTGAGACAAGGTGACCCAGGGAGGGGAGGTTTTTGTGGGACCCGCGGGACTCGGGGACCCGGGGTTTCGAGAACCCTGGGGGACTTAGAAGACCAGGTGGATTTGGGTGGATCCACTTGGACCTTTCTGGGGCCCCTTGGGACACCCTTGAGACCCTTTAGGACCCTTTTGAGAAACAGCGGGACCCTTAAGAGGCCCCTCCGAATCCTTTGCACAACACACCTCTAGTATACGAAGAAACGATCAAATTCTTGGGTCTTGTGTGGGATCCTAAACTCACGTGGCGACCCCACATTGCAACCCTGGCGACCCGATGCAAAAGGTCGACGGGACTTATCCAATCGGTAACATCCCTGAAGTTCGGTGCCGACATGGACACCGGAATGACGTTCAGAGCAATAATACGATCGCGCATGGACTACGGAACCGTTGTCTACGGATCTGCAGCCAAAACTACTC
>SDVV010021077.1:0-13196 GCA_016164225.1 Gammarus roeselii | reverse complement strand
GTGCGTGTGTGTGTGTGTGTGTTTAGGTTTTTCAAGTGCTGTAGAAGAAGTATAGTTGCTGTCGTCCCTAATGTAAGGCGCACCATATGTCTGTCACGAGGAGATCGTTCCCAAGAGGAAGGATAGAATATCTTTCTGAACTTTGCTTTCCAGCTTCACAATGAAATGAAGGAAAAAAAATCGGTTGAAGTTTGGATGCCTTTCTCATATATTTAGTCAACTTTACAACCACCATACCTTTCTGAATCAAGACATCTCTCCCCGAAAGTCAGGTGTTCGGCACGAGTAGCTCCCTTGGCGTGCCTTCTCGTGCCTTCTGACGATCAATGGAGGATTCTTGGCATCGGCATACTAAAACAGATCAAGACGGGTGTTTTCTTACGTTCATGGCACTAAACAAAATTACGTTTCTTTTGAAATTCATGGAAATGTGTTTTATTCGTCATGGTAATAGTGATGAAAGTACTAGACATGGGTAATACATCTATAATGAAAAATATTTCACCGCGTGTTGGGTACGCTCAAATAGTTAGCAAAAAGTCGCAATCCTTTGTATGCGTGACGAGTTCCTCCACGGTCAATTCAAGCTTGCTCTGTCGTGCGGTGCTTGCCGTTCTGCTCAGCGGTTCCTCGACTAATATAACTTCTTGCCCGTGGAGTGGAAATCCGAGTCATTTGCATCTTTTGCCGGCAGCCGCCGGCACTCACATCGCTCCCTACTCAGACCCATGCACGGCGGCCAACATAGATACTTATAAAATTTCACCCCACATATCCCACTCCTCCGTGTAGTATTACCCACAAGTTTGTTCTACTGCATAAATCCGATCTGCACATCTAAAGCCACATCTCAAAATCCGAACGGTCTCCAATCCTCTCAAATACATCCTGTCATAATGGCCGGGTTCTCCCGGCAATCACCCGATCTACTCACACACCACTCACAAAAACTGATACCTTTGTAGTTGCTGGATTTATTGTCATCGCATTTGTCCTTATACAAAAGAACAATGCAGGCGCTTCGCCACTATAAATCTCACAGACGAAAAGAAGAAAAAATATTAGATGAGGTTTACACATACAACAAAAATCACTTCTTACTATTCATACCTATGGAGTTGTTTAGAAATTCATTAGCGTGACGGCCAGGTCATGCCACGTCGGGTCGTTCGTTCACTTCGATAAACTTACGTTTAGAATTTGATAGCTTGAGAAAGGGCAAGCATATTTCTGTACCTCATTTGCTAAAATAACATGGTTAACGTTTTGTGTGTTGCTTCACACATTATCCGTACGATGT
The DNA here is from genome assembly GCA_016164225.1 of Gammarus roeselii. Classification (NCBI taxonomy): domain Eukaryota; kingdom Metazoa; phylum Arthropoda; class Malacostraca; order Amphipoda; family Gammaridae; genus Gammarus; species Gammarus roeselii. The sequence continues at coordinate 11,896 of SDVV010021077.1, read as the reverse complement.
TGTTCGATTAAATCAAAGGACAATTAGAACTCAAGATCAAATAGATAATCAAAACCGGTAAATATTGAAGTCTTGATGTATTATATTCAAGGGGCCATGGATGAGGTATCATCTCGGTTGGGATGGTTGCATATCAAATGGAGGGATTCTGGAGGTCTAAAATCTTGATCATTTTTGTAAAAATTTGAGTATTAGAAAACACACTTCCGATTGCTATGATCTCAGCAATCTCAGATTGATGAACGGAATTACCACTAGAGGCTGGAACAGAAAGACCGGCTGGCTAGCAGTGTCTAACAGTGAGCTAGCATCGTCTTACAGTGAGCTGCACCGTCTTTCAGTGAGCTAGCACTGTCTTACAGTGAGCTGCACCGTCTTACAGTGAGCTAGCACTGTCTTACAGTGAGCTGCACCGTCTTACAGTGAGCTAGCACTGTCTTACAGTGAACTGCACCGTCTTACAGTGAGCTAGCACTGTCTTACAGTGAGCTGCACCGTCTTACAGTGAGCTAGCACTGTCTTACAGTGAGCTGCACCGTCTTACAGTGAGCTGCACCGTCTTACAGTGAGCTAGCACCGTCTTACAGTGAGCTGCACCGCATTGTTGTTAATGTGGACGATTTGCATCGGTCGCATTCAATAATTAAACGCCGAGAGAACGCGATCAAATCATGGGAAGTTCCTTGAGTCTTCCAACAGTGCAATATAGGTAGGGGAAATATTTCACCATCAATCTTAAAATATTTCTCAACAGATAAGGATTTGTCATCTGAGCGAAGAATTTTTTTCTCTCATTTGACTGTTGAAATTTTTTCTCTAGATTAATTACATTGCGAAGGAATGTGTTATGTGACTTTTAAACAAATGCGCTGGGAAACAATCAGGCTGGAAAATGTTAGACAAGAATTTCAAATCAATGCGGAATTATTCGCACCAGGATGAAGGCAATTGCCTACGAGCGATCTGATCGCGTTCAATTTGTACCGAAAACATGTGTCGAAAAAGAATTGTGAGAACCAAGGGAACTTAGCTTTCTGTAAACGGGTGGACAAAATTTGGAGGCGATGATGATTCGAAAAATGGCACCAACCTTAACCTTGTATTCAGAATGTTTGTTTTATAAACATGTCAGACAATGGACAAGAGTGACTAGCCCATTGTCATCCACATTTAAACCGACAAAAATTATTTCGGAAGCCGCCCCCACATTAGCGTCCTCGTGGGTCACATTATAATAAAAAATCCACTAAAGGTGCTTTGCTCTTCTACAAGCTGATGTCATCACGTTCAACGTTACCGAACATGACAAGGTTGGCCACACACTATTCATTCGGACCAATCAATTGTATTACTAATGGTATTCATGTCCTCAATGTGTTCATTAATCGATCTGATTTTCTGTTCGAACTCTGTTCCAAGTATCCACCGAACTCGAAAGTTTGAGGCTGCTGTGATACTTCACATTCTTCTTAACAATGAGTAAATTCAGCGCTCACATTGGACTGAGGTACCAACCATATTCCAGGCACGGAGTCAATCTCGACTTGAGGATGCTGACATGGCATTTTGTGTCAAAGCTTCTCAACAAGCGAACACGGTGGAAATTGGACCGACCTGTGTTACAGCAAGGAGGCATTCAAAATAGATGATGAATCGGGTTTGCTTTTCTGAACATGTTTTTTGTTTTCGGAAGTACGAACCTTTAGAACAGGAGAAAATGCTCAGAGGAGTTTCTCGTAATTTAAGTGGCTTAACTTGACTAGCAAAAATTTGCAAATATGCCAGACCCGGTGACGATGTACAAGGTGTGTTGTTTATGATCACGCGATCGTTGTGTATTCAGTCTCGTCATAAATTGACAGTAGAAAATTCACTACAAAGCCTCTTTTCTTAACTGTTTTATTTTAACGCACAAATATCTGATTTCCCTCCAAAACATGGGATCCATGAGGGCATAATTATTAATTTCTAAATAAATAACAATTTGATTTCTGCATATCGCGCACATACGAGCAATGTTATAAGAACTGATATAACAAAGCTTGTAAGACCAAATTACGTCTTGAAATTCTAAATGATTGCAAGCCTTGCAGTAAATTATTTATGCAGTGTTGCAGTGTTATCATCATGCACAGCATACGTAACGAAACCGGCCGTGGGTACCCTTAAACCAAAGAGTTACTGTCGTTGAAGTATCGAAAATAGGCTTTGCAGGGAACGATGTCTCTGAGAGGTTACTACCTCCTCAGCGGCAGGCTCCTTAATCACCCCCACAGATCATCTCTGTCTGTGATCATCAATTTTTTTCTCCTCATGATTCAATGTAGTACAATCTTGTCTACCAGGTGAGCTGGAGTTTTTAATTTTTATTTTCATGCGCACGCTGCCAGTGACGAAATTCTATTTCAAAAAAAGATTATGCCAGGCACTACAAATGCCTGCATCTCATTCACTCACCTTCAAAATACCGTCAGATGAGTACAGAATCAGGCGCGGCCATTACCTCAAATTAGGCCTTTGACTCCACGATAAAAATGCGATGTATTTGTAGTAAATCAGGTCCCTGACCCGCTGTGACGCTAGTTACGATTCCAGATAAGCGATAAATATGCGAATGTTAAAAGAAAATACTGGTTCTATAAATATCAGCAGAATCCTACACTTGGCGAATAAATTATATTGGCGCAATTCGCTATTAATCGCGTTTTAGAGGGGATTGCTAAGCAATTAATCAAGTTGTCCCTTTACCCGCTAATCCCTCTTATGGACATTGTGATGGTGACCGAACCACATGGCGAATTGTTTATTTCAAAGTTAATGACCCCTGTAATGAGGCAGTGTTGCTTAAACGACCTTCGAAACGGAGGCCACTGACCCACAATATTGTCACAGACCTGGCTAAGGAATATTGATTGTTTACAAAGGGAGAAGGTTACACTGATAATAGATGAGCATATATGCTCATACGAGCCCAAATTACTCATTGATCATATTATAATACAATTGCGTCATATTACAATGGGATACACAAATCAGCGCCAGAAAGTTGCAAAATTTCCTGCCAGGTAATGAGGGTCGTTTGGAATATAGTCACAAGCATCACGCTAAGAATGAAAGAGAATGACTGTATGAGATTGGTGGATTGCCTAACTGCCCAAGACACCTGGTAAAGAGGGTCGTTTGGAATATAGTCACAAGCATCACGCTAAGAATGAAAGAGAATGACTGTATGAGATTGGTGGATTGCCTAACTGCCCAAGACAGCAACAGCTTTAGATAGTCTTCAAACAATAATGCTACAGTTAGGAATGATGGACAAATTTGCGATGGACTACAAAATATATTTTCTCACTAAAAGCCTGTTCACTTTTAGAGCAGCGTATCATATGACTACGAGCTTATTACTAAGCAGGTACCAGACAGTTGTGACATAGAGAAGCGAAGGAGTATCATTACTTGTTGTTTTTTCTCATAACTGACCAATGTGTTGCAGCGTTAACGTGGCTCCAGCAGTCATCTGAAGCGCAGAGCGTCTGTGTTATTGGCATTAAGGAAGAAATTGTCGTCCGTATTCGGTGACATAATTCTTCGGGTTATAAGCAATGCCTTAGAGACTGCCCTCAGTCTCGCAGTGCGAAGATTAATGATGTGCAGATGCGTGAGTCTGTAAATGGTCTGAAACCACAGGACAATGAATATGGCTCAGGAATGATTGATAAACAGTAAATTGAGCTCAAATTCCCTGTTGTTATTGTACCTTAACAAAATGGTTTTAAATACTGGAATATCTACGTAAAAGAACCGTCTAATAGGGATATTCTGCATGAGTGGTTTCTACCGTGAGAATGCAGAAATCCATTATTAAGACTACTGTCAAGATCATTCCTACATGAAGCAGGAATGATTGGAAACACATTTAAGATTGAACACTTTACACTCCCAGATATGTAACTGGGTGTTAAATGTATAAATACCGAGACAACTTCACTTGTCTCAATATCAACATCATCGGATACTGATATAGGTTTAATTAGCTCATCGTTGTATTAGAAAAAAAACTAAAAGCTATGAGACTTACTCAATATTTAATTCTCAATAATATGAGATGTTTCGACCAAACTACAACTAATTATAGTTCTGAAATTGGTAATAGTGTACAATATATGATCAGCGGAAAGGAATAACTTTGTTGGGACTCCGTGTCCAAGCAAGAAGCATTCGATCTACAATGTTGGCAAATTGAAGGTTGTAAGTCCTGATGTTGACAATGTATATTTAATAGTGATTCCCCCTCTACTCCAATGCTTTAAATTGATGCCCACTTCATTCAGTGTTATACACGTCCATTACTTACGTGTGCATCGAAAAAGGAAAGCACCACAATTATAACATCTTTAGATAAAAAAAACTGATGTTCTGGTCCGATTTGCTTTTAGTATAAGTCAGTTTGGACTTTCAATCCAATAATTGACCGGATGGATATTTGTCTGCTGCAGTGCCAGTCTTTGGGGGATCCATGTCCCCACACCGCGACCTCGTGTCAGGGGCAGAGTAAGACCCCTACCCTCCTGTAAGATTGTACCTCCCGCGCCACTCAATAACTAGAAGGAACATCTGTTTGTCAACACATACTTTATCACTCTGGAAAACGCTTGTGAATGAGATATAAGGGGAGGACTTGAGTGCAATGACGGTTTCATTGTGTGTAAAACTGCATCAAAGGGCCTAATATGCGCATTGAAGCTTATTATAAACTCTATAGAAAAGAACGTCATACTATTGACAGAACGAATAAACGTCAGTAAACTGCTCAGTCACTTCAACGAATGCGTCATTTCAAGGAAACGACGTTGAGAATAATAATTTTAGATTTTTATGTGGTTAGAGCTTCATGTATTGCACGGTCAGACAACCTTGGTACACGCATCAATCAACGGTCGTCGGACAGGGATGTTGCTCGTCTATGAAGGGCAGTCTTTCTATTTTGAACTGATGTGTGTGATGATTCAAGATGCACAATTACCTGCAGCTAAAATTTTGTCATGTTTTAAATATCAAAGTTAAAGTAATGTTTTATAACTGAATTTACGAATACAACGGTTAATTATTGAAGGATTCAGCTACTTTGTATCTTCTATAACAGAAAAAAAGCACTGACTACTATATGAACTACCTCATTAAAATGCTTTACCTTAGCAGAACGAGTTCTGTATATTTAGTTTGATTTCTTTTCTGAGAATAAATTGTACACAGTTCAATGAATTATGGAATTGCGATGTTGCTTAACACGCCCGTAATACCCAACAAACCTTTTTTGATTGGATTTTAAAGAGAGTTTCTTTTGTGAAAACATTGTAATGTTTTTTTCATGATTTATAATAATGTATTCACCTTGAAAGTTATCGAGGAACAATATTACGTGCTTCCCATCGTTGCACTTTTCTTACAACTAATTTTCAGATTTTATCCTAAAAAAAATCCAATGCAATGTAATTCAATTCTGCATCAATTCATTATATGCTGGTTGAGGCATTTTAATCAGAATGTTCTATATATATCGATCCACTTATCCTGAAACCACGAAGAGAATGTCGTCATATAACAGCTAGTTGATACAATTATTTACACGAATGAAATTAAAAGTAGTCCCATGACCATTTATAGGATATTACACAAACGTTTACAAGAATTATCTGACTACCGTATGCGGGTCCGTTAACAGGAACTGTCCGACAATCACTGGCTTTAATAAAAACCTGCCGGAAAATCCTGGGTCATACAATAAAATACCGTCCGACATCCGTGGGTTCGACAGTAAGAACCGGTCGTCAATTGTGGATTCGACACTAAGAACCGTGCTACAATCACGTACAAGTCTAGGACTGTCCGATATTCTGGAAAATGACGTGTATTAATTGAGCTGATAAATCAACTGTTCACAAAGTAAATTCATCGCATCGGGTGGATGAGTTTAAATATTCCATATCTGCCAATACTTTGTTACCAGAAAAAAATACCAGGCATATGCGTGTTTAGTGGGGTTCTTCACGTGAAATGGTGTAATAATGTTGTTAAGTTGGTCTGATAAGGGTTTCAAAGACTAAAATTGATAATGGTAGGAGCTTTAAGCTATTATTAACATTCCCTTATTTTTACAAATGATTCCAAACTCAGACTACACAATGAGTTTTTATCTCACGGGGAAGCAAACATATTTAATCTACGGAACTTGCTCCTGATATTTCACTACCGATGTCACTTCCAGTTGTTCGACCATGAACAAATATGAAATAATATTTATGTGAATGCTGTTCTATAGCATATTAATTATTTAGCCTGCAGTTCCAAACAAACGAGGTCTTTAAAAAATGGGAATATATGATAATTTGTTTATGTCTACATGCGTCGTGGAGCGAATTTTTTACGGCACGGTTAAAATGAAATAAAAAATGAGTTAGGATCAAAATTGAAACTCCGACTTTGTTTAGTTTGAGGCTTTTTTTTTTTTGGAGAGAACATCTCAGAAAACAAGGAGCTTGTTCCTCCTGTAAATGCACCGACTCTGAGCGCCAGTAAATGCACCGACCCCTGAGCGTGTTTAATTACCGAGATGAAGGAAGGAATCTCCTGGGACTGTTTACCGAAGCATCTAGTTGAGTGTCTTGCGGTCGAGTGGTTTTGGGGAGTGAAGACAAACCTGACTATCTTATGCGAGGATTTTGGATGGTACACGTTGTCTCTGCTTTTTCTCAAAATTGTAATGAATATTTCAAATTAATTAAATTGGGGTATTGGGTACCAATCCTTTGGGCAAGAAGATTGAGAGTTTAAAAGCATTTCTGAGGGATTGTACCATATTCAATATTATCTCAGAGAAATGATACATGAGTCTGAACATCGAGTAGTGAATCGACCATTTCAATATAAAACGGAAATGAAGAAAACAATACTTATATAAATAACAATAATTAATTCGGTCTTACATCATATTAAGTGTTCATCAAAAAAATCTAACATTAGGTTGTATTCGGGTTTTTGTTCACAAAATGATCCGCAGCCTCATATGATTTTCCACTAGCTTCATCGAGTACTACACGTTTGACTGCATTTTTGAAGTTTCGCGTGTGGACACTCCACATAAAACCAGCAAAAATATCATACATGATCAGTCTTGACACGTCCTTACGATTCGGTCTTCAACAGATAACAAGTACTTTATACCTACTTCATCAGACCACCATGATGGCCACACAAATTATTTCTCACACTACCGAAGATACTTTTGATTCTAGGCAGGTGATCAAGAAATATTGTTACAACATCAGTTTACTTCCAACTCCCACATATCCACTATAGGCAGGCTTTAGCCCGCTAATTTTCTCATAGTAGATATTCGTGATCCTTACGTCAAACACAGTCATGTTAGTTCATGCTATTTTTGTTTCCCACAGTTGCTCTCCATTGATGACGTTCATAAGGTTATACGGGCGGTCAAGGAGCCAACATCTAAGAATTGCACGGATTTATGCATGTTACCATATGATTGAATAGCATTTGAATGGCTAAGACCACGCACCTAATTTGGACATTTCAGCAAATCAACAATTTCAATAATGGAATGATTGGGAAAATTATTGTTGAATCAGATGATAGATATCATCTGCAGCTGTAATTTAGCACTTTTTCCATCAACGAGTATTATTGTCATAGTCACAGACTGAATGTAAATGTTTGATTATGCTAAAACATTTTATTTTGCTCAAACTGCGATACATTGTAATACCTAATGAGTCGATACAAACGTCATGCGTTTTCGTCACTGGTCTAGCGATGTTATCGATGGGGTCGTTGCTTTGTGTACGAAAGTTTAGACGTTCATCCCAAGTCTTTCATTCTCCCTCTCAACATCATTGCCCCGAGCGTACCCCGACCAAGCTCTCGATACCATTTCCCCCTCTACGTGATGCATTTTTTTTCAGTTTAATGAACATTAGATGATGAATTCCATTATTTTTATGCCACATTGCTGCGGGGGGCAAGTATCTTCCAAGTATTGATATTTAATGGTTCTATAGGATATCTTTGTGAATGTGGTATATGATAAGTTCAAACCGAGAGTCCTGGTTTCTGTGGTCAGTAAATGACATTAAGATTTGAAGTAATTTATTTGTTATAAACAACTTTGATAACTGAAATGATAACAAATGACTCTGATGTAGTATTTAATCTTTGGGAAACGGAATGAATGCTGAAACAAGAAGATTGAGGTGGATTTTGCTGTCTCTTTTTAGAAGGAAAAAGTTTCCACTATTATTTTGTCTCAGGACATTGTAGGTAGAAATAAAAAATAGAATGGTCATTAACGCCTACGGGCTTGACTCAAATTTAGACATTTCAGCGTCAATTTTCTATTTTCAATAATGCCAGTGACTTCAACGGTGGTCTACATTTGTACATTACAAACGTAGCCTTCCCTTCCGCTACGATTTATTCTAATACCCTCATTTTATCACAAAATTCATTCAATCCAGGCTCATTACCCGACGCTCGTGGCGAAGGCTCAACTTTTATCCTTGCGAGGCTCGTAAGCTTCTACTAAACTCTTTGATGGTTCCTTTTTGTTAACAACTCTACAGGCGTATTTCGCCCCAAATAGTTGGAGAAATTCCTACATTTAATGAATGTTACGACAATGCAATTACAAAATAACCTCAATCCTAATGTATGTAGCTACTTTAACACAATTGATAAAGAAGACAAGATCATAAACGCTAATCATGATCGTATAGTTCTATAATACCAGCTGACGATAAAGTCACACTGTATCGGCCGCAGTGTAGAAAACCTCCTCACAGGACCTGCTCGACGGATATGCTGAACATTGTCTCGGTCTCGCAGTGAAGCAGGTGATGTCGGTACTTGCTCGACGGATCTGCTGAACAGTGTCCCGGCCTCGCACCAAAGCAGGTTTTGTCGGTACTCGCTCGACAGATCTGCTGAACGTTGTCCCGGTCTCACAGTAAAGCAGGTGTTGTCGATACTCGCTCGACGGATCTGCTGAATATTGTCCCGGTCTCGCAGTAAAGCAGGTGATGTCGGTACTTGTTCGACGGATCTGCTGAACAGTGTCCCGGCCTCGCACCAAAGCAGGTCTTGTCGGTACTCACTCGACAGATCTGCTGAAAATTGTCCCGGTCTCACAGTAAAGCAGGTGTTGTCGGTAGTCGCTCGACGGATCTGCTGAACATTGTCTCGGTCTCACAGTAAAGCAGGTGTTGTCGGTACTCGCTCGACGGCTCTGCTGAACATTGTCCCGGTCTCACAGTAGAGCAGGTGATGTCGGTACTCGCTCGACGGCTCTGCTGAACAGTGTCCCGGCCTCGAGGTAAATCAACTCCTCACAGGACTCGCTTAATGCTTCCACTGACCAGGTCGCATTAGCATGTCAGGCATGGACCTTTTTGCTGGACAAAAATCATCGACAAACGGCTGGTTGCCTGTGAAGGGACTTAAAAGTTCTGACGACAGGGCGATGACGGGGAGCTGTGAGACTATTTGGTGTCAACCTAATTGCCTGACCAAGCTCGTGAGAAGGTCTAGGTTGAGTAGTACTCATGAAGACATGGTAGCCGTGTTAGATCTTCGTCGAGAAGTGAGGAGAATATTCAGTGTTAATGACTCACAATTAAAATCAGAGCATTTAAATGCCTTATTTTCGCGTTTGAACTTCAACATCCTTGCAGTTAGATTATATGTATTTACGAACGCTTTTACACACAAGGGTTTTTAAACAAACGAGGAAACAGCTGGATGCATGTATATACACGAATCCACTCAACCTCAGGGCAGGGGGCACTAATCCCTAAGTGTAGGGGGCACAACGGCCTATGTGTTTTTGTTCGCACACAATATATAAACACAAACGTATCAAATTGAGCGAGCTGTTACAAAACATGTCCGAGCGTTTGATCAAAATGACTTCGCAGTACCTGGCCAATTTTGATGCCCTGACGAACCAATGAAATGGCGCTACCCTTGACATCGTTCGATCGCTGACATTGTCTCTGCTTTTAGTTTCCATTCACTCGGGTAATGCATCTGTCGGGCTTTACCTCTAATTTCTGTTTCACGTAATATAGAAAAAAAAATTGCCCGTTCTGCTGGAAATGTCCGTATAGTTCCAGGAAACTAAATCACCTACCACTGGCCCTCTCCGTATGGACCTACTGAACTAAGTTATATCAAGGGAACATGAGCACCGTTCTAGATACCGTGGTTGAAAACGTTATCGCCGGATTAAACGCAAGGGCCTACTGTTTCAGTAAAGATCCAATCACCTCGCCCTGTTTTAGTTTCGTCGGTCTTGCCGTCACTCCAATTGATCTGCCTTGTCAGAAGAGTCGTGTTGGGATCCAGAGCTTCTGTCTCAGTAAGGTCGTGTTAGGCAGTCCTGCCCTATCTGTGAAATTCAAGTAGCATGGCAGCAGCCAATCGCCTGGCATAATTAATTTACAATGATTAATTGAGTGCCTCGAGAGACGCAGGGTCCTTTTATGTCCTGCAATCCGATCCGACTGTTATTGCAGAGAGAGGGTTATAAAATAGCATGAAGGTGTTGCTGAAAAGCAATTAAGGAAGGGGAACAAAAGAGTGGGTGGAGGAAGAGAGGTAGTCAACATAAGTGAGCTTAATGTATCAAGCTCAGCTGTAGAGCTCCAGCACGCGTTGGAGTAGGAGTATGACATCGTCAGAGAGAAATAGCTTAGGAATGTGAAAGAGGAATAGAAGACTTTCATGAATGCGATGCTGAGAAAAGCTAGAAAAGTATATGAATAACGCTGTGTGGGTGGGTGTAGGAGGAAGGGTCACGAGTGGTGAAATGATGAAGTTAAAACTTCGGTTTGGCGGAAGAGAAAAACTTTTGAGAATCGATTGCCATGAAATTGTGGTAATAGCCAATAACAACATGGAAAGAAGAGACATGAGGTTATGCATGTGGTGAGGAGAGCAAAGAGGGACTTAGTTGCCGGGTGGGTTCGGCAATTATGCATGAATTTTGGGGACCACAAGATGTTCTGGAAAAGGTGAAGAAGGGGAGGAAAGGGGAGATGGGGAAGGAGGTGAGGTGGTGAAGATGTAAATGGCCGATTGTTGTTGGAGAGTGGTGATGTACGAAAGAGATGGGCTGAATATTTGCAGGAGTTGATGATTTATTTTTCATATGACACATACGAATCTACAAGAATTTTAGTATACTCTCATCAATCTAATTATGGATATGCTTATTAATATTGCACTGTTATTACAGCATTTGGATTTTTGGAATAAATGTTTTTTACTACTAATTGGTAGATCAGTTTATTTTTGAATTGAAGATGCTTGGCAGCAACAGAATAATTTGCTCCTATGATCAATATTGATTTTTTGATGCAAGTTTGCGTCATCAACTGGATAACTTCTAATTAAATGACCATGGGGGCTTTAATAACGTCAGTCAAATTATTAAAGTTACGTAGGTATGATTTTTTTTTCTAAGCGGCATGTTAAAATATGGAAGGGCAATATCATAAGCTAAAACTCACGCAGCAATTTGTCCATTGACTGCATCGCTGGTCGGAACTGTTTCCCGTCATAGCGCAACCAAAGGCTTACAAGCGCAGTTCTGCTGACGATTTATCTGTTTTGCCAATATTTGCATCTGCGTCGAGGCCGAGCAATGATTAGTAGTCAATAGGGTCTGTTTATCCAGGTATACAATATACAGAGCCAGCAGGATAGACTTGAGCCCGATGCCAGTGGAGAGCTGACATGGATCCTGAAAAGGAGCGATGGGTTGGAATTCAGCCTATTCATCCACGACAAAGAACCCTGTTGAAAAACCTTATGAGGACTACGA
>SDVV010021076.1:2215-13196 GCA_016164225.1 Gammarus roeselii | reverse complement strand
CAGTGTGTCAAGCAGTGAGAGTGATGCAGGAGGTGTAAAGCAGTGTGTCACAGTGAGAGTGATGCAGGAGGTGTAAAGCAGTGCGTCAAGCAGTGAGAGTGATGCAGGAGGTGTGAAACAGTGTGTCAAGCAGTGAGAGTGATGCAGGAGGTGTAAAGCAGTGTGTCACAGTGAGAGTGATGCAGGAGGTGTAAAGCAGTGCGTCAAGCAGTGAGAGTGATGCAGGAGGTGTGAAGCAGTGTGTCAAGCTTTGCGTTATATCTTATTTCTCAGCTCCGGAATCATTTGTGTTGCTCGTTGCTGATTGCGTTCCATTTTGTTCATGTCCCTCCTAGGTGAGGGAACTAAAATTGTACTACAAATTCTATTTGAAGCCTGACGATTGAAGTATATAACGGGAACACGATGTTCCTGGACTTGTAGTGGAAGTTTCTGGATATAAAACCAATGACTCTATTGCTATTCTTGTAGCTAACTTCCACTTGGTCTTTCCACTTGAGATCTTTAGCGATTAATATTTCAAGGTCTTGTTGTTGGTCTACTTCAATCATATGTTGGTCTACCACTATGAAAGCAGAATTTTGATTCTGAGATCCACTGTGCATAGCAGTGCATTTTCCAATATTAAAGTTCATTTGCCACTTGTCAGACAAGTTCTTCAGTTTATCAAGATCCCTTTGGATGGTGATGCGATCTTGCCCTCTGTCCGCTTTGTGGCAGAGTTAAGTGTCGTCAGCGAATGTTGTTAACTAGCGAACGATGTCGGGGTAAAGGTCATTTATATAGATTATAAAGAAAAGGGGCCCGAAGAACACTGCCCTGGGGTACTCCTGATATTACCGTAGCCCCCTGACATTTTCTTTGGCCGATGCAGACCCGTTGCTTGCGGCCCGTGAGCCAATTGATCGGAGCCACCTTACCCAAATAGCAAATAGTAGTAGTCCGGTTATGCCAAGCGCCTCCACCTCCACGCTTAACTGATTTAGCAACATTTTGCAGGTAGTGTGAAGCAGTGTGAGTGATGCAATGAATGTGATCCAGTATATGTAGAAGATACTGTATATAAAAAGCGGTAGCCGGAATGAGTATAGCTAACTTGCAGTGTCGCAGTGGACATAGTTTACACGGCGAGTGTTACAGCCAATGGACTGTATTGATAGCTCACATTGACAGGAGATCCTGCAGTGCTGGCTGCCTCTTCGAATGCTGTCGTTAGGCTGATCGAGCGGTACGAAGGGTGAGGTATACGGCCCAAACGAGGATTGGTTTGTTGATCAATATGAGCTAAGATCGCGTAGGTGTTTGGCAAGCAGGCAAGGAACGTGTCTTTTCGGAAAAGCAGGCATGCAGGGGAAGTTGAAATGTTTGGCATAGCATGTAAGGACATGTGTCTTTTTTCATAAGCAAATGTGAAGCGGACATGTATGTGTTTGGCAGAGCGAGGTGTGGATATGTTACTTTTCGGATCAGCAAGCATACAGTGAATGTGTTGATGTTTGTCAGAGCAAGCAGGGGAGGTGAATCTATCAGCAAAGCAGGAATTCAGGGGTGTATGTTTCGGAATGGCTCGTATGCAAAGAAAGTGGATGTGCCTTGAAAAGCAAATAGGGACGGGTCTCCCGGAAAAGCTCACATGCAGGAGACGTGTACGTGTACGGCAACGGAAACATGGGACGTGCATCAATCTCTGTGGAAAATTAGGCCGTCAGGGAATGTGCTGGTGGTTGGCAGAGAAAGCAGGGGATAAGGGTCTTTTTGGGAAAAAATAAGCATGTGTTCGACCGAGCAAATAAGGGACGTGCTTCTATTTTTATAGAGAAAATAAGTATGCAGAATACGTGTAATTGATTTTCAGAGCAAGCATGAAACGTGCAAGAATGTCTTTAAAAACTAGCAATGCGGAGACGCGTTGGTGCTTGGTAGCGAACGCATGCAGGGAATGTGTCGTAGTTTGCCAAACCTGGCATGACGGGCACGTGTTGGTGTTTGGCAGAGTATACATTCAGAAGATGTGAACGTGTTCGGAAGGGCAAGCTTGCATGGGATGGGTCAGTTGTTGACGGAATAAGCAGGCGTGGACGTGTAGGGGAGAGGCAGCAGCAAAGTATCATGCTAAGAACGTGTATAGGTATTTGGAAAAAACAAGCATGCCGGATACGTTTATTAGCTTGGGCGATTTAGCATGATGAAGACGAGTACGTATTTGGCGGAGCTTGCATGAAGGAGACGTGTTGGTGTTTGTCATAACGAGCACGCAGGAGACGTGTTGGTGTTTGCCATAACGAGCACGCAGGAGACGTGTTGGTGTTGGGCCGAACGAGCATGCATGCGGCGTGTATGCTTTGTTATAAATAGTAGTAGGTACTTGGCAGAGCAAGCAGGGTACGTGTCTCTTTCCCTCTTTATGTGAAAGTAAGCAAATAGTAATAGGTACTTGGTAGAGCAAGCAGGGGACGTGTCTCTTTCTGTAAACGAAAGCAAATAGTTGTAGGTACTTGGCAGACCAAGCAGGGGGCGTGTCTCTCTCTGTAAAAGCAAGCAAATCGTAGTGGGTACTTGGCAGAGCAAGCTGGGGACGCGTCTCTTTCTGCAGAAGCAAGCATGCATGGCAGTGTAGATGTTTGGCTCAGCTAGCAGGCAGGGGAGGGGGGAAGGGAATGTGTAGGTGTTTGGCAGAGCTAGAATGCAGGAAACAAGCATTTTTTTGTAGAGCTAGCATTCAGGGGATGTGTTAGTGAATGGCAGAGTAAGCAAGGGACGTGAATGTTTTCATAAAAACAAGCAGGAAGAAGACGTGTGGGAGAGTAAACAGGGGACATATAGGTATTTGGCAGAGTGAGCAGGAGACGTGTATCTTTTCGGAAAGCATACATACTCGAACGCGTAGATTTTTGGCTGGACGAGCGTGTTGGGGCGTGTAGTGTTTTAGAAAAGCAGGAAAGAGTTGTTTGGCAGATCAAGCAGGAGGCGTGCTTTATTTTCAGATGAGCAAGCATAGAGAGGAAGTGTTGGTGATTGGCAGAAGAAAACATGCAGCTGGAGACGTGTATGCGCTTGGCACAGCAAGCAGGAAAAGTGTGTCTATTCGGAAATGCTAGCATGCAGGGGACGTGTAAGCGTTTGGCAGAGCTAGCAAGCAAGGGACATGTATAGTTGCTTGGCAGAGCCAGCGTCCAGGGAACGTGTAGGAGTTTGACAGAGTAAGCAGGGGACGTGGAAAGCAAGCCTGCAGGAGACGTTTATGCAATTGGAAGAGCAAGCAACTGGCGTGTATCTTCTCGGAGAAGCAACCATGCAGCGAACGTGTAAACGTTCTACAGAACATGCAGGCAAGGGACGTGTAGGTGTTTGACAGAGTTGGCCTGCAGAGGGAATGTAGGTGTTTGACAGGACGAGCATGCAGTAGAGGACGCGTATCTGTTTGGCCAAATAAATAAACAGACAGAAGGCATGCACGTATTTGCTAAATAAAAATGGACGTATTTCTGTTTGACCGATAGTAAATTGAAATCTCAAAGACATCAAAACCAAATATTGTGGTGATCATAACAGATGCGCTGACGCTGCTGTATATCAGCATGCGCTTGTACGTGTCTCCATGGAAGTGTCATATTTTGAGGCAAGTGACCCCATGAGTGCAGGACTCTCCCTCAGCACGCCTGACGCCCCTTGTGGTCATGACAGGTTTGAAGGTTAATTCAGATAACCTTTGCTCTTTCCAAAGGTGGTTGGCCCTTGTGTGGAAATAATTACCTTCGTTCCTCTTCTTGCAGTAACTCAAACGACTAATCAACTCAAGAAGATTATGCTGTAAGCAAGTGCACCAGTTGCTGCGTCACATGCAATGTTTATACATGAGTCTTCATTACCGGTGAGTTGGTTGAACTCTTGCAATGAATCTTCCTATTCTGGTAACGATGACCCTCAGAAAAGAAACCTAGTTAAAACATTACAGAAAAATCATTGATTTTTATAGTCGTGCTGATAAAAAATTATGGGAGTTGACTGCCAACAGTTCGCCAAGTTTGCTGATGTAAGGAAACGCAGATTTAAGAAGATTGAAGTAGATATGTATAGTGATATCGGAGGAGGGTCAGGGCGAATAGCAGGAGACAGGAAAGACATATAGGGTTATTATTGAATTGACTGCATGGATAAGAACACTTCACTCCGGCTTATCATGTATATTTAAAAATTTATGAACATAGTTTTGGTAGAAAAAACCTAATTAAACACCGATAAAAATGGTCCGGGCCTTCCACACAACACTGCACCGGTTTTACACAATCGTCGGGAAACCTGACCAGTTAAAACGAGATAAAGGGGTGCCGCCCCGACGGAATTCCCACATATCTCTAGACCTACGTGGCACCGTTCAGAACTAATTAACACAGTTATGAGCCAGATACGCAATAATGAAGGTACCCCCACAGCTGCCGTCCAAAGCTCTTGACGATCCACCACGCCTCATAGGAAGAATCACAACGGCGTCGCTTTCCGCTCGCAAAGAAAATGCCCCGTAGACCGATACAGGTGCCAGGCGTACTGCGCTTGCAGCTTTGCAGCGGATGTACGCGTCACAATTACAGCTCCTTCCCCCCCCCACCTCCCCCGTTGAACCTCGGTGCTGGATGCGTAAGGTCTCTGCCCCCACAGCTGTCGTCACGTCTCCCCTTGACGATGATGCCCCCACAGATTGATATCGGTGACAGGCGTACTGCACTTGCAGACGTGCAGCGGATGAATACGTAATGGTTGCAGCTACCCTCCCGTAGCGCTTTGACGCTGGATGTAAAGGGTCTTTCCCCCAACGGCTGAAATCACGGCCCCTCTTGAAAATGATGCTCCCGCGGGTATTTACAAGTGACAGGGTACTGCGGCTACCCTGGCCTCACCAGGCCCTGATCGAGGGCCCGAGCAGCCGTGTGACCGCACTCCTCAGTGTCGGTCTTAAAGTGTCTTCTTCTCTTTTTGCAGTGTCTCCCGGCTTTCGCTGTCGCCCTTCTGGTTCATGGCCCGACTTTGAATCACTTAATCACACACAAGGCACCCACAATGCTTTGATCTTATTGGTCGGACGTCATAGCCTCGACCTAAAATACCACGCCCCCTCCCACACAATCAGAACAGTGTAGACTTAAGATTACATTACACGGAAATTATATTACACTGATTTACTTACCTCAGTTTCTAGCCGTTCGCAGAGGACCTGATCTCTCAAAGCTACTCAATCAAATGTATCATATGCTGCTCATATTTTCAAATTCAAAACAATATTGTATGTGTACTCAAGAGGCCCGTGGTATGTCAGATCCTGTGAGATGCGTATCCAAGCTGTTCGCACCTGTTCCTAAATTTAATAAATGATGTTCATGGAGACCCGCTGCTGAATTCAGAGGTAATTAAGCCATATCAGCACACTGATTGCCCCCCAGACGCTCAACCACGAGCCTGAGAAGATCAGCACCCGGTGCCCTACTGCACCACAGTTTGGTGTGATAACACCAGCCATCTCAGACCTACGAGGAAGGACTGGGCCAGGTTGGGGAAGATACTGTACCAAGAAACATTTTCAAATCTCTCTTTGGCTGAGTTAAGCACATGATATTCGTACGCTGTATCTAGATGCCGCATGATGTCCCGGTCAATGCCAGCGTATGCAGGTACGGCTCGTGTTATTTTTCAGACGGGTGAATCCATTGGGGAACTGTTAAAACGAAACGTGTGTAAAATCACAATACATTGTGAAATAGTTATGTCAGAGTTGTCCTTGCATATACTTGAAAATGCTTCCTGAATTCACACATTCGAGCCCTTAGCAAGCTCTCGGCGACAATTCCCGTTGACAAACTTCATCCTAAGATAATCCACCCAATAAGCGTCAAAATGATATTAACCAAATATTACCCTGGGTAACCCACTGGCATACACATTGATCCATTGACACATACATGTTTTTCTTGTTATCAAATATTTTTTCGGAGCAGATACAGTAACATTCTGTAACTTTGCATGCACTCTTCAAGATGTAGATTTGAGAAAAATTCATTTAACGTAGATTGTGAAGGACACTCACTCACAAAAGAAGGCTCTGGAAGAATTTCATTACATCATACGTGCAAAAGAACATTGTTGAATAGTTTTGTGGGTCAGTTCGCCTGCCTTGACATTTGTGGTCCTATCGAAACCTAATGCGGAGCCAAATCTATAATTGACTGTCAATACATATGTCTGGTCAACGACTTCAATGATATGCCAAGTCAGTTACGTCGGAGGAACGTCAGAAGAGACCGACACTTGTTATATGACTTGTCCGTGACGTTAAGGAATATTTCAAGAATAGGTGTCCATAGTGACACGAAATAATTGATTTCAAATGTTCCATGCATGACTGTAGGTAACAGATTTGTTGAAGTAATGAATATGGAATTTATTTCTCCTCTCGGAGTTAAGATCCTTCACGATGTTTAGTTGGATTTTGAACAATCAAATACTATGTTTGCGAATGACCAACACTCTACCGCTAGAGCTCCTAGGGGTGTGAAGGCCAGCGTAATTAGTTCAGAGATTATTTGGATGCTGGCATCATGGAAACGTTCAAGTTTCAGGTTGAATGGTACATCAAATCTATGCGATCAAATCCACCGCGTCAGTTGTGAAAGGGTTTCAATTTCCACGTATCGGGGACATCCCTTTGAAATTTACAATTTTATTACAACCAAGCATATTACATTAACCCACTTTTGATTGGGTGCGAGAGATAATTCATTTATTCAGCTGCAAATATGCATGACATTTAAATTCTGTTGTGCAATATGTCCTCTGCGTCAAGGTGTACAAGTTTAGTCGAGAGGCCGGGGCATCTGCGCCAACTTGCGCCTATCAATCTTCAGGGCTCATGAATATGGTGATGAGTTGCTGGTAATTCCTCCGTCAGATCACGGGAAATAATTGGAAACCCTCCGTTGGGACACCAACTCGGGTTAGCTAAACACGCTTTCGAGTTCTATTATAAGTACATGTTTCAGTATTCAAGTACAAATGTTTAGGCAAACAAAATAGAGTTCGTTTTCATGTCGAATCAGCAAACTTTTTGTGAGCTCGGCAACGTTTTTTTTTTCTTTATCAGGACAAAGGATATCTTAATATTTTTTTTCCATCTAATGAAACTCGTATGTTTTTGTTCAGGTTTTGACGACAAATCATAAATCATGAATGAATGTTTTGGTAGATCGATCGACAGTTATAATTAATGGTTTCTTAGGCATAGTATTACGCAAATAACCATTGTGTTACGGTTATCTAAACGATGACCAACTATTTCAATATTTGATGATGACATTTAAAGTCGGTGGGCTCAGATAAGGTAAGTCGGTGGGCTCAGAAAAGGTAAGTCGGTGGGCTCAAATAAGGTAAGTCGGTGGGCTCAGATAAGGTAAGTCGGTGGGCTCAAATAAGGTAAGTCGGTGGGCTCAGATAAGGTAAGTCGGTGGGCTCACACAAGGTGACACGGAATCATAGGTGACTAATTACTCCTACTTGCTAAGGGCTTCGAGACGGTGTTGATCAGTTATTGACCTCAAACAATCTTTGGCCATCGCTAACTTCCAGGAACTGAAAATGAGAGAAAATATCTTCACCGGAGGACAAACAAACGGTAGGAAAAGGAAATTTATTTATAATTAAATATTAAATCTTCAATGATCAATTTTTGCTCGATATTTGAACTCATTGGAAATTGAATGGATATTTTCAATTAAGAAGGATTGCAGGGGTATAAAATGGTCAGAAATTTTCATGTAAAATTAAATTCCATGTGGGAAAAGTTTATTTTTTTTTCCGTTTATAAACTAACCTTAAACGAATTTTCTGTCGCTACTGTACATATTTTTGTTAATTGCAATTTTAAACATAGTAAAGTGTTGGCTACGGAGCCGCGTGACTAAACGGTGTTCCACTTTAAGCGTGGCCGTGAGAAGACTGAAAAGCTACAAGCCCGTGTAATTAGCTGTCGACAAGACACTCACCTCGATTATTAGACCAAACTTGCCTCCCTCCCCCCTCCCCAGGGTGTCTGCTTTCACCCCAAACTTGGAGCCCTAACGAGACGGGATCCACATCAGGGTTTCATCGGACAGTGTTTGTTCAATCAATACACGACTAGCAAGAGGTGTCTAGCCTATACGTCTCCAGCCTATACGACTCCAGCCTATACGACTCCAGCCATTTCATGGGATCGATGGGCCTCCTTTGAAGTTGCCACTCTAGGAATCATTACGTGGAAGGGAGTGTGTGTATTGATTGTTATAGCCTTAACAGATGCACTCGAGTTGTGGATTTTTCCTGTTTGCGAATTTGTGTATGGAGTGAATAGCTTTCCGGGTTAACTGGGACCACTGAAAAGGAATACGATAAAGAGTGCCTGGAAAAATGCGAAGCAAACAGGTTTTGATTCAAATTATTATTTGAACACTACAAGAATTATAACTCAGATAAATGACTGAGAACTAAATCTATGTTATCTACAGAACACTGACTTTATTTTATTTTCTCCCTCTGCTCATTCATTTGTAAATCACCTCACCAAATTTGACTACATTGGTCAGAACAATCGCTCTGCTAGTCCATTATTTACTAAAGCAGTGTCCACATTCGCTGGTTGTTCCAAGATTCATGCCGGTCTTGATTCCTTGCATAGCAAACAAGGTTATGTGCGCAACGTGTTAACGAATATTCCTTTACCATGCCATTGGGGATTATTATTAATAATTTCAAGGACACCACTCAACGGAGCGAGTCACCAACTCACGTGGCATTACTAAAGGCGGTCAGAATTGGACCACGATTCCGTTCACGATAACTCGCATTCGCCCGAAGGCAGGATCGCGAACCTTAATGGACCGAACCCGTAACATTTAATACTATACGGGAAGGTTATTTCGCTAGCTATTTGTTGAACTGACGATTACAAATACGTATCTTTGAATGATTGTCTACAACTGTTTATTCTGAGCGTCAAAGTTGTAGCATCATGAAATGCTCGTAATAACCAAGGTGACCGCTTGTTCCTTGTTCTCTGTATCCTCAAGACGCTCTCAAGGACTAAAGTTGACCGCCTCACTGCGGCTCCACTCTATTATAGAAATGACTCAATTTAGATTCGTTATTGGCCTATTAATTTATCATGCCTCGTCTTGAAGCTGAGTTCAGAGGGCGGCTCCATTATGCCCATTAGGTTCAGCCCGATATGTCCTACCCAAAGACATGTAAAGGCGGATGAACGATCCAAACGCCCTCAACAATATCAGTCAATAAATTCACCAGCAGCAATAGTTAATAGCCTTCATTTGTTCCTGAAAAAAATCACCCCGATTTATTCCGAATGTGGTCGTGATGAGTCAGTATTTCAGTTGATTACATGATGGTTGCAGCTATAAGGCAAAAGGGTTCAATTAGGTGTCATGTTCAGTTGTAGAGGTATGATGTATGGATGACTGTTTGGTAAACGACGATTGATCAAACTTCAGTGCTTATTTTCAACGTTGGCAAAACAAAAGTTGTTGAGCGTACAAGCAATTTTACGGGGTTGGTATGCAAATAAAGACCCAATTAGAAAAGCATCCAATGAATTGTTCTCGCAGAGAACGCATGACTTTTTTTTTGGAAGTGAAGTAGTGAAGCCCGACCAATTATTCTTTTCAATATTTGCCACGCTGAAGAGACTCAACAGTCCAAATGGAAGCATGAGACGATTGATCTCCTCGCGGCCTATTAAGTGCTGCGTGTGTCGATTGTTTAGGCCCTACATGTTAGACCGAAGTACACACATCCTCCACTGATTCTATTGATGACCTACTGTGGAGTTTGATGATTATCCTGGTGATTGCGACTCGCCGCAGCGAGAAGCGCATGCGGTCGCCAAGGTAATCGTTCAATTGTTTAGTCTTCATGTGAAAATTCCCATCAATTCATGTGCATAATTTAATGCACCATAGTTTTATAGGTTAACTTGCGGAATCTTCGTTGATGACTTCAACGTAACTCATGTGGACAGCTGAGCTAGGGCAAGTTCCGTTTTTTGCTCATCACATAATTTACAAAGGCATCATTTGCAAACTGTTATATCACGTTTTTTGACTTTACTCTAAATCCAGACTGTCTAACTAAGGATAGAGCTTTATTTAAGAGAATTTACTCAGGTTAATATAAGCGTTATGTGGTCACTCGGCTTCCGTCATCTTGATTCGTCAACAGCGTTAGTGGCAAATTTGTATTCCGCGGCAACACGAAACAATTCTCGTCGTTACCTAACCTGTTTGTAAGGATTTGTGTTATTACCTGTTTACACTACGCAATTAAAATGTCTCGTCTGATAACATTTTTATTATACGGCTCGAAGTACTAGAAGAATGACTGTTCGGTTGTAAACAGCAATACAATCGAAACGTTTAAGTCGCGGCTCGATAAGTTCTACATAAATCGCCGAAAAATAGCTACACCGTTCCATTTCCTGTTGTTATAATAAAAATAGAAATGGCACACGAAGTTCTCTTAGACGTTCTACTTCAAAACTAATCCTCTTGCTACCAAAAGGCAACCTAGTTTGGGCCAATAGGCCTCTTAGACGTTCTACTCCAGAACTAACTCTCTTGCTACCAAAAGGCAACCTAGTTTGGGCCAATAGGCCTGTTGTTGTCTTCTCACACTTGTAAACACTTGTAAACACTTGTTCGCATCCTGATTCAGTGGCTCCCATTATGAGGAGAGATTTGTATGTATACTATACGACTACAGATTTTTTTTGAGAATGGAACACGGGAGACCTTTTTTGTCGACCCTTACGCTGCCGGCGGTAGAAATGGGACTTCCCCTTCTCACAAATGAACATGAATTCGTGCGCCGGTAGGGGAAGGACGTGAACAGAGTCGCTCCTCTGTTTTTGTTTATTTTGTCGTGGACTTCGCACAGTTATTTGGTTGAA
>SDVV010021075.1:0-13197 GCA_016164225.1 Gammarus roeselii | reverse complement strand
AAAAAAAAAAAAAAAATTGACAGAGGTATTCTCGATCTTAATATAATTCATTGAATTATTTCTAACTATTACCGTATCATTTTTGATGATACAATCATTGCCTTATAAGCTAACATTTTGATCTGTCTTCTATAACAGATCTATATTCATTCAACTTATGTACTCCAGCGTTGTATTATTTCTGATTGTCAATCATTTAATCATTTCCTGGCGGTCTTTAAGTGTGTATATTGTATATTCAATGGTTTGGCGTGTATTTTAGGTATGATTTTTTTTGTATAACTTATGTCGCCTATTCACCCCTTCATTCTTAATACAATGGTTTAGAACCATCCTTACAATATGTTAGTGCTTTTCGATTTTCCCAACCCTATATTGTATTCATATTTTCTGTATAATTCATGTTACCCATCCATATCTTTGTCATCGTACAGTAATGTAGACTACTCATTACAATATGTTAGCACATTTTGATGTCCCAACCCCATGTCTTCGGGACTCTAACCACATGCATGCGTGATTTGAAACCACATGTACTTGTTTTTTTCCACACCCATGTATTTCGTTTTTTATCAGCACCCAAGTATTCATATTTCTCAACCCCGCCGGTCACTGGTTTTTCCAACGCTATGTAGTCGGAATTATTTGTCATAATAGACATCTCTGTATGTGCACAGATGATACTATTGCAAATAATATTTCGCTCCATGTAATCCGAGCGGCGGCCTCTAGAGATGAGCAGTGACGAATTCAAATTGAACTTCGAGGAACGATAGGTAGCTTCCAGCTTTGACAGAGGCCAACTCGACGAGAATATAATTTATTGAATCATATCTACCATTTACCGTACCATTTTTGAAGAAACAATCATAGTCAAATAAGCTAATACTGTGCTTCATCTTCTATAACAGAAGTATATTAATTCGGTTTCTGTACTCCAGTATCGAATTATTCTGATTGTCAATCATTGAATCATTTCCTAGCGGACATAAAGTGTATACATTTCAATGCTTTGTATATATTCTATGTATAACTTATGTAGTCTATTCACCACTTCATTATTTCATACAATATTTTATAACAACCTTTACAATATGTTAGCGCATTTCGTCATGAAATATGTATATCCAGTGATATGTATATATTTTATGTACAATTTATGTCACCTATTCAACCCTTTAGTATTCATATCTTACCTCATCTTTACAATATGTTAGCGCATTTCGATTTCCCAACCCCATGTTCTCAGGATTTCTAAGCCCCATGTGTTGGCGGTTTTCCCAATCCTATGTCTTTCGTAATATTCCCAACCCCATGTATTTCGTGATCGCCCCACACCATGTATTTCGTGCCAGGCATTCCTGATTCTTTCCTCAAATTAGATGTTGGCTGTCGATCATAGATTATAATATTATAATTTATAATCTGTCGCATGAAATCAGAACCAGCGGCAAATTTCAAATTGAGTTATCGTTTACGTTTATTCAAATTATTATTATTAAATCTTTTATTTCCATCGTCTAGCAATGGGTTTTCAACTCATAGGTCTAACACATCAAACTTATTTTTTAAAATGCCATATTTGAATTAGCGAAACGAGGAATAAAAATGAATTTGGGACAGCACATCTCCTGTCGACGGCCGATTTATAGCTACTTCGTGTTGCAAAACAGTTTTCACAATATGTGCTATATTTTTAAGTGCGAAACTCATGGGCATGGGATTGATAAAACCAAAATTAATGAATACATCGCAGCTCATCTCTAGTAGGCGGCTGGCTTGTCCTTCATGGAACCGAATGGAATACACAATATACCATTAAATAAATACCAACACCTATATATTAATACTAATATACATATGCATGCATGTACATATATATACAAATACATATACGTGTACACCGACAAATACACACATATACGCGTACATACCTACATACATATATGGACGACAATCAGTATAATTCAGTGGGGGAGTTCAAAACTCAGATGGACGGAGTTCTCCAAGAGAAGAATAGAGAACAATGTTACCTTTTATGATGGCGATTGCAACTTAAAAATGGTACGGTAATTGGTAGAATTCATTAATTTATTTATATTTGTATCGATATTATTTCTGTGAGAGAAAGCGGCTACATATTATTCATCGATAGACAGAGCACACTTTAAAAGGATTGAGACATTGAAATCGATGAGACGTTAGTTAACAGCAAGGGTAATTGGCAGGGGCAATTGTTGATTGGTGTGGAGATATAATAACCAGTTACAGCTATGTATCAATGAATCAGAATAATCCAATGCTGGAGTACACAAGTCGGATGAATATACTTCCGTTATAGGATACAAGGTAGAATATTAGCTTATAAGGCAATGATTGTATCATCAAAGATGGTACGGTAAACGGTAGAACCAGTTCAATGAGTGATATTAAAATCGAGTTAACATTTGTCGAAGTTAGAAGCTGCCTATCAATCCTCGAAAAAACTGAGTTTGTATTTTTATTATAATAAAACAAACAGGAACATTTAAAACATAGAAATAGACGAAACGCTAGTTACCACCTATGGTATTTGGCAAAGATTATTGTGATCGGCAGCAACATAGAAAACATATGTATCGTCAGAAAAAAAAACGATTAGATGGTGTCTCAATGTTGAGAGGGATGGTGATGGGGTGGATTCGAACATGCTCGAGAGCAGAGTGCATTTTCTGGTTACTGGTGTTATACATTTAGCTTGTGTTTGTGGGCAAAGTTAAGGGTTTTGAATTGATCGGCCAATAGATGTTCATTAAGCCTATTCTTGAAGGACGTGATGGATTCAAGATTCTTGAGGCTTGTTGGGAGGTTGTTCCAGGATTTTGGTCCTGTGATCGAAAAAGCTCGACAAGCCTTTTCTGTTTTCCTGTGTTCAACGTGCAGAGTATCTTTATTCCTTGTGAATCGATTGTTCTTTTCATTTCGAGAATAAATGAGTCTTTGGCTGCCGGGTGAATGTTTTTCTAGAAGATCTTTATGAATTCTGATCGACTCATGGCGTGCCAGTTTCTTGTCAAAATTGAGCCACTGTAATTTTTCGAGGAGAGGACTTACGTGGTCTCTTTTTCTGTGGCTACCATCGCATGTTATTCTTGCCGCAAAATTTATACAACGTTGCACTTTCTCTCTTTGAGTTTTGGTGCATTTCCCCCAAATTGAAAGACAGTAGTTAATGTGAGAAAACACTAAAGCGTGGACAATCAGTAATCTTGATTTGAAGTAAAAAAATTTTTTTGCAGAGTTTAGGAACAAAAGTGTTCCATTCGACTTGGAACACAGAGTAGTTACGTGGTGTTTGAAGGAAAGATTGGGATCAAACCATACTCCCAGACTTATTATTTTATCTTCAACAGGAATGTTAGATTTGCCTATCCTGATAGAGAAATTAATTGGAACTGCTTTTTTTTTAGTTCGAGCCGAATAAGATGCATTTTGTTTTGTCAGAGTTGAGCTTGAGTCCATTTTTATCATACCAAGATTTCGGATTAGCTACGGCTGTCTCAGCGTCGTCTTTAGCGCATTCAGATCTGACGGTTTTTGTGAAAGCAATATTCTGACATCATCGGCGTACATTACCATTTTCGCTTGATTTTTTTGTATTTTGCAGTCGATGTCATTTACAAAAACCAGGAACAACAAGGGGCCAAGTATCGTACCTTGAGGGACCCCAAAGGCAACTGCGGCCGAATTTGACATAGTTGCGTTATCGAGTTTAACTGATTGTTGCCGATTCATCAGTTAACTTTCGAACCAAGTTTGGTTTATTCCGATGTTGCGGAGCTTTGTCAAAAAGAATTTTGTGGCCTACACTGTTGAATTCTTTCGATAAGTCTAGCAAAACCAGCAGAGATATCTGCCCCTTATCAAAGTTTTTGTACAGATCTTCAGTGATTTTCATAAGTGCATCTTCTGTTGACAATTTTCGCCGATAAGCATACTGACAGTAATTCAACAGCTTGTTTGATTCCAGGAAATTAATCAATTGGATGGATATTACCTTTCCAAGAATCTTGGATAGGACAGGCAGAAGGCTGATCGGTCTAAAGTTGGATGGTTCATTCTTGTCCCCAGATTTATGAATTGCTTTGATGAGTGCATGCTTCCAGATCTCTGGAAAAATTTCACTTGCTATGGAGGTGTTAATAACTAAGCTGCTATAAGGCAAGGTAACCAAAAGGCTGTCTTTCAGATATTGTAGGGCTAAACCATCTATTCCTGTTGAATTTGTGTTCTTCAAGGCAAATACAGCTCGTTTTACTCCCTGTTGCGATACTTGCTTTGGTTTCCATTTGACGTTTGCTTCTAGGTCGCTGTCTCCATCCAAAGCTTCCTGGGTCACCTCTTCAAAAACCTGTTTCCCAACTCCAGCGAAGTAGTTGTTAAATTTTTCTGAAGCTGCTTGAGTATTCGGATAAGTAGGTGAGGTGATTTTTTTTGGAGGGAACAATTCTTTTTAGTACATCCCACATTTCGTTTTGATAGTTTTTGCACTTTTCTAGTTCCTCATGATGGTATTTAATTTTTGCCCTCCTGACTTCTCGTTTGAACCTTCGATTTTGAATTCGAAATAATGCTAACCAAGTGATGCTTTGTTCTGCTCTGCGTTTGAGATATTTTTTAAGTGCAATTTCGTTTCGCAGTTTTTCTGTAATCCATTGAACTGGCACGCTTTTCATTGTTTTAGTTTCCGTTGACGCCACCTCGTTCAGACATGTGAGAAGATAGTCCGTGAGTAATTGGGCTTGCTCTTTGACGTTATTTGTGTTATGTATCGGTTTAGCCATCTCAATGTTTGCCGCTAGTTGTGCTCTGAAATTATCCGCGGTGTAATTTCTTTTCGAACGACAGGTTATTTTGTATACTTGTTTCTTCTCTTTTTTGATGTTAATGGTACAGTTTATTTCATGGTGATCCGAGAATTCGGCTCCACGTCTGTGGTAACAATGGAAGACGGATTGTTACTTATGAGCAGATCCAAAACAGTTTGGGATTCGGGAGTAATTCTTTTTTGCACTTTTTATGAGCTGATGTAGCCCGAGTCTGCCTAAAATCAGCTTCATATTGTTGGATTTTAATTTCAATTGATCATCATTGAAATCTCCCAAAATGTAAAGCGTCTTTCCTAAGCGGATCGCTTCTCGAAATCTTTCTTCGATGTATTGAAAAGACTGTACTCTTGCTTTGGGTGGCCTGTAAAGAGAACCAACAACAAACGATCTGTTTTTTCGCACCTGGATGTTCACCAAAAGGTCATCAACTTCATTACTGTCGTTAAGCATTATTTGAGAAGAGGTATATTCTTCTCGCACATAAATCACGGTTCCCCCTCCTTTTCTTTATATATCTTTTTTATAAACATTGAAGCCGTCAATCTCGATGAAGGTAGAGTTAATGTCTGATTCCACACAGGTTTCAGTCAGACATAAAATGTCAATTGAGTCCTCCTTCATCATCATTTTGATGTGATCCATCTTGGTTCTTAAGCTTCTAACGTTTATATGTTTAATCACAATATTATTTAGGTTCTGATGGGTATTTACAGACGTGGTTGCTGAGGGGTGATTGCTGCTCCCAGATTGAACAGTTTGTTTTTACTTACAGGACAGTTGGTGTAACTTTGGGATGATTGCAGAGGCATCTCTTCATCGAATAGGGATGTATCACTGTCGTATTGTAAAGGATAATACCTATTTGAACACTGCACATTTGTTTCAGCATGCTTGTTTCGCTTTGCTACAATATTTTGTTGATCGAAATGTGTCTTCAGAGGGTGGGTTGGTGCAAGACTACTATGGTGGTCCTCTTTTTTTGGCTACAAATATTGAGTATTGAGCAGCTTCATCACTCTCGAGGTTGGTCGGATTAATTACAGTTTTTGTTACAATGCTCGGGTTTGTTTCATCTAAGATTGTGATTTGTATTTTTAGGGCGTTGCTGAGAATTGTGGGGACTAGATCGCCATAACTGCTGATGTACTCATTTTTTCAAAATACTTTTTTATCTCGGAGAGGAACCTATCATCTTTTTTATACTCAGTGAAAGCTTCGTAATCTTCTATGTAGTTGAAGGATTCCTCCATTGCTCTAGTTTTTATCACCTCTAAGATGTTCTCATCGTTAAGTCCTGTTTGTTTTACTAAGGATCCTTTCACCGCGTGAATCATACAATGTCCGTCTGCTAGTGTTGATTGTCTTTTTAATCTTAAATCATTGAGAATGGTGTCGATGTTGGTGTTCCTGGGGATTTGTTGCAAGTCTTCCGTCACCTGCATTGGCATTCGTTCATCCGGTTCATTGTTTTTTTTGTCAGCAACGCCACCCTCATTTAGATTTTTAACATGCTCTTCAGTAACACTCTTACTGATGTTATCTAAGAATCTGGTTGCTAAATATCGAGTGGCATTGTTTTTATGTTTGTGATATCCTTGCTTTTGGTTTTATTCTTTGTTATTGAGGGTGGGTTGAAGCAGGGGAGATTGACCAGAACCAAGGTAAAAAATAAATTTAGATCGGTGATTGAAGAGAGGCATGACTGAGGATGGCTGAACCGTGCTAGAGGAAGGAATGGGTGGAGGGGGGTAATTTATGGAAGGGATTAGCGGGAAAGGTAGACTTGGACTTTGGGCTGAGGTTAGAGACAGGTAGCGACGGTGGGAGCTTGAGGAAAGAACGGATGGAGAGGGGTAATATATAGGAGGGATTGGCGGAATAGGTACAGTTGGATTTTGGGCTGTGGTGAGGGAATGGTAGCGAAAGTGGGGGCTTGAGGAAAGAATGGGTGGAGGGGCAAAATATATGGAAGGGATTGACGGGATAGGTAATGTTGGATGTTGGGTTGAGGGTAGGGAATGGTAACGAGAGCGGGAGCTGGAGGAAGGAATGGGTGGAGGGGGGTAATACATAGGGGGGGATTAGCGGAATATGTGGAGTCGAAGTTTTGGCTGAGGTAAGGGAATGGTAGCGAGAGGGGAGGATTGGGGCTGTGCTGCAAGCATAGTCGGACTTATTTGTGTGAGTAGTGTATAGTGAGCGAGGAGGGTAGGAGAAAAAATGAGGAAGCGTTGAGGGAGCGCTATTGCTGCGAGCGTGTTGAAAAGGCGGTGCATAGGAACTAACTGTGTGGGGATAATGAAGAGTCACTAAAAGCTGATTTTTAATTTGAATTTTAGTTTGGGGGTGATGAGAGGGAGCTAGGATGTGAGTTGTCTGCGAGTAGATGTCCTTTGCTGACGTGTAATGGAGTGATGAAACGAGATGATGGTCATATGATGGAGGGAAGTAGAGGAAGGGAGAAGACCAAAGTAACGATTGCTTGCTTCTGACATTGTTATAGTATAGGGATGGCAATACCTCAACCCTCTGATGAACGTAACGTGTAAGCATGTTGAAGAATTTGATAATTCCACTATTGTTCAGGCTAGCATTCTCCGAATGAAACAATCGTCCGTCGGGGGCACCAGTAGATTCGTCTCTTAGTTTGTCTGTTGGGATAACATTGAGTCTCAAGGAGAGGCAAAGACTCATGAAACGGCACCTCTGTTTCATTGTTTTCAGATTGAGGGGTTCTGCAATGTAAGTCTTAGCATTTTGGTTTTTCGTTAAAATTGCGGTGGTTATTTTGACTACTACCACATTTTCGACGTAGTCCGTGAGCACAATAATGTAATTTTTGAATGGATTTGCGCTTACAATGATTTAAACAGAGCACCATAATCGTTAATATTTACCGTTTCAAAAGTGCATCCATCTGACAGGTCGGACGTCAGCACATGTTGCATGAGGATATCACCAATGCATATTGTCTTAGGGGCTTTGGTATTTTCTGTTGACCCGGTGCTGGTGCCTGATGTTTCACAGTGAGCCGGTTTTGCTGTTGCGGATTTTTCTATTGATGTGGCGATTAAAGGCTCTGTATTGGAGGAAAAAATCAGAGTTATGGACCTAATTTCAGAAGTACAAGGGGTGGGAGATGGAGATTTCGGCAGCGTTGGGTGAGTATCTGTCACTGAATGAGCAACCCCGTGGGAGGAGGTAGGCTTCTCTGTATCGCGTATTGGGGCACATGCGCTTGCCACCGGAGTGAGTGGGCAATGCGGCAGCTCTATGTTTTTTATGCTTGCTGGTTCTGGTGCATTTTTGGCTTTTGCATGATAAACAGTCTCTGTCATTCTTTGCACATGCGCATTTCTCAC
This sequence comes from Gammarus roeselii, assembly GCA_016164225.1. NCBI lineage: Eukaryota > Metazoa > Arthropoda > Malacostraca > Amphipoda > Gammaridae > Gammarus > Gammarus roeselii. Next base: position 4,967 of record SDVV010021075.1, on the reverse strand, counting down.
ATATTCCACTATAATTCATGCAGCAGGATTTGCTTCTGTTGGCAGTTTGGCTGTGGGGCGACATGTCTTTAATTCAAGGTTAAATCTCAGTTAAGTGGACTACTTAGAGGGTTTTTGTTGGAGGGGCTTAGAGAGCGTCTTATTAGCTTATCATTTTAGGGCCCTGCGTTAATAGGAGGACCCGTGACGTTATATTGTGCAGAATCGTATGTGGGTAATGCTTTTCGTTCAAACACATAAATCTTTGTTCAATAATTCAAAACCATTTCAATCTTGGTCCAATCTATTTTACCGCATCATTCCTACTTGCTTTTAATTGTATGCCAGCATTATAAACTCTTTGTAATTATAAACACAGTATATCCAGAAAAGAGATAGTGTTCACGGCAATAAAGTTTTATGTGTACTATTTTGAAAAATTGAAAACCCTTTGCCAGATGATGATGTAAATGATTTAATAATAATTCAATAATCATTCTAATTGTCATCCATATATGTAGGTATGTGTGTGCACATATGAATGTGAATTATACTGATGTCATCCATACATGTAGTTAGGTGTGTGCACATTTGAATGTGTATTATACTGGTTGTTCATCCGTATATGTAGATAGGTATGAGCACATAGGAATGTGTATTATACTAATTGTCATCCATATAAGTAGGTAGGTGTGTGCACATGTGAATGTGTATTAAACTGATTGTTTTCCATATATTTAGGCAGGTGTGTGCACATATGAATGTGTATTGTACTTATTGTCATCCATATATGTAGGTAGGTGTGTGCACATTTGAATGTGTATTTGTATGTGAACGTGTATGATGGTATATTTTGAATTTCATTCATTTCCACGAAGGCAAGCCAGCAGCACACTAGAGATGAGCTGCGATGCATTCATTTGAATTTATCAATCCCATGCACATGTGTTTTTTATAAGATTTTCTATAACATATATTGTGGATCATGTTTTGAAACATGAAGTAGCTACAAACCGCCCGCCGACAGGAGATGTGCTGTCACAAATTCACTTTATTTCTTGTTTCGCTAATTCAAATGGCGCTTATGAAAACTAAGTTTGATATCTAAGTATTCAAAACCCATTGCTGGACGATGGAAATAAATGATTGAATAATAATGATAATAATGTTTGTTTCCGATATCCGAATTTTGAGAATTGTTAATCTGGTATCGTTCCACAGTTTAGAAGTTGTCACGACATGTAATACATGATTTGAAAGCTCTCTGGCAGTCCTACGATCAAGTCTCATCCTACTGTTTTAAAGTTTATCTGACATGAAACACTGTATTTCAATGCGGTTGTGGAGTACTGTACTATTAAAAACGTTGAAAAAGCTAACGGCGCTTTCTACATAATTTTATTTCCTTCGTGTCTCCTTCAAAAATTACGAAAATATTCTAACATTTGAAAGCTCAGGATGAGTACTGAAGTCATCTGTAGATTTGTTTGGTAATTTGAACATTGAATAAAATAAATACAGATACAGATGCAGACACTAGGCCGAATCCCCAAAACGGGAGGGTAGCCAACGGTAAGGCGCTCCTTACATCCACCTACGCTCACACTCAGACAGCTTAGCCCCTCTGTGATAAAGGGTCCGGCCGGTAACCCCGCAACACACACTCTGGGTCACGAGTGCGGTCTGAGGATCAGTTGTCAGCAGCAGGGCCCGACAGCTCTCACAGGTTCACCCCCGCCGTATCATGATGGCAGGGCTCCCACCCCCCCTCCAAGACCATCCCGACAACGTGATGCCAAGGGTGGGAAAACTCATCAGAGCAGCGTCAAAAATCACCCATTTGCAATCATTCTCCATTCTCCACACGCTCTCTCGCCAATTGCACTTTCAAGTCTCTCTTTCACCACGCCTGTTTCACACCATCCATCCACACAAATTTCGGTCTTTCTCTAGGCTTGCGACCACTTGTCTCCGCTTTCATCACCCTTTTTACCGGTTTCCCTTCATCCATCCTCACCATGTGCCCGAATCATCTCAGAACACGCGAATCCACTCTGTCCTCCAACTTCCTCACCATCCCCGTTCTGATTCGAACCTCGTCGTTGGTGATCCGGTCTCTCAGCGTAACTCCAGCCATGCTCCTTAAACTTTTCATCTTGAAAACATTCAACCTTCTTCTCTCCTAGCCTCTTATCCCCCAAGTCTCAGCTCCGTAGAACACAGTTGGGACCACGACACCCTCATACAACCTTCTCTTTGCTTCCTTCCCCAGCGTTCTACAGCTCATTACACTCTTCAGTGCACTCAACACTTTACACCCCTCCGTCATTCGCGCCTTCACGTCAGTGTCCACTAGTTCCGTCACCTCCACATGGGAGTCCAGGTACCTCGAACACTGAACTTCCTCCAACAGCTCTCCATCAGGCGGACACTAATTTCGCTGGCATCCACATTCCTCGAGCATCTCATTACTATACTTATACCCACGTTCACTCGGAGCTTCCTCCTCTCACACACTCTACCAAACTCGGACACTAGCCTACATAGCTTCTCCTCTGAATCCGCCACCCGCGACGTATCATCCGCAAATAGCAGCTGGCTCAACTGCTAGCTCCGCCCATTCGCTTCCAACAGCTCCATGCCACGAGCCGGCACACTCGCGTTCACATCCCTGACCACTCCATCCATGTAGAGATTGAACAGCCATAGAGACATCACGCAGCCTTGTCTCAGTCCACTTCCACTGTGAACCAATCACTCATATCACTTCCCACTCTGACACATGCTCGACTGCCATATCAAGGACTGCCTCTGAACCGCTTTCAACGGATTTCCGCCCGCTCCATGCTAACACAACACCCTCCACAGCGCTCCCTTGTCATCCTGTCTCTCTATAAATTACATCCACGTAACTAATTATCGAATAATTACGAGCTTAAACTTGCTGATATCGAATTAACCGACAGCTCCGAAGGTATCATTGCAAATGCACGCTATGCTCTTAACTCTTGAATAATGTTGACGTTTATTGCTAACCATACGTTTTACTTAAAGTTTTCGGGGCTTTGAACGACCTCTAGACCAATCACGTGACTATTTCTTCACGATGTGGAACAAAAGTGTGGATCCGCCTAAAGCAGGCCCAGAGTTTTCAATTCGAGAGGAACTACAGGATGCATAATTGTGCGAGGACGGCTAGTTAACAGTGCCCGCCATTTTGAAGATTGTGGAGAAGCTAAGGAGGGTTTGCTGCAGATCTGCAGGAGAAGGACCTCCAAATAATCCAGCTCCAGACAAGGTATAGATGATTTGAAGGACGAGGTCGGGAGGTTAGAGGAGCAGGCTGAAGACACGGATGCTTACGATAAGATGGACTGCCTCGAAGTGTTAGTGATCTTACCAAAGAGAAGCTGTTGTTAGGCCGCTCACACCTACTAAACTTAGAATTCAAATCAGCCCTGATGACCTCTTTGGCTCTTTGTCTTGGAAGGAAGCCCGTCACTCAGGCTCTCGACGAAAGGATCATCATCAATCTGTGCGAGAGAGACTTGAAGAATGACATTCTATCAGCGTGTTGAGGTTTAAGCCACCCTTCTACTTCAATGAAAATTTTGACCCCCACCCGCTCGCAAGTGATGTTGTCTTGCGCAAGGCAAGAGAAGATCACTCGTATGAGTTGAGGACCCTCCGTTCTTACGATGGCAGCCTGAACGCCCACGTGCCAATGCTAGGAGAGCCTCGACAAGGCCAGCCCCAAGTTCCGACGTGTGGTGGTCGTTCAACAGCCGGAGTTTGCTGGATGAATTCCTAATGCAGCATAGTCTGTACATCTGAGAAATACTTCAAGGACTGGCCTTCAAGTGCACGATAACCTCGGAATTCCTCATCCATTATTTGTAACTTCCTTTACTAATGCTGAATGACCTTAACTGATTCATCTTGTTTTCATTAACCTATCAAATCAAAAGTGATTTAGATTCGTTATTAATACTAACTATATTCTATGTATCCATATTTTGTTTCTCATGGTGACGTTTCTGAAAGACCCTAACTAATTAATCCCGTCGCTATTCTTGCAGAAATGTAAAATTGTTAAAACGCATTTCCATTTGTAACTCAAACCATTACAAACTAACCATAATTAAAAGAGCTGTTCATTATCTTGTGCAACTGTGCATCTTTTTTGATTTCCACTTTTTCATTTTTCATGGCTAACAGTCATTGAGGTGATAAATCATAAGTGCCAGATTTTATACCTGGCTACTCCCATGGTGTAGAAGAGCCTTCACTGCGGTTCTCTATCTCCTTGAATCTTAGTTAATTTGAGGAGCTTATGTGCTAACTTTCTTGTATCCTTTTACTCTTCGTAGGTTGGATACAAGCTGCTTTAATATACCTGGATAATGATTCATTAGACTTGGTTGACCCTAATACCAACCACCTGAATGTGTTCTATTCTGCTTTGAATACTGAAAGAAAGAGTGAATATTATAATGAAGAAACTTTTAACAGATTAGACTGCAATACTAAGAAAGCCAGAGCAAACTTTTATTTGTTACACATGAACAGAAGATCACTTTCACCTAAAAGTGACATTTTCAATTCATTTATGAAATCGTTCAATTGTAAATTCGGTGTGATTAGCTTCACAAATAGCAAGCTAACCGAGGGCACAAAAGATTTAAATCATTTTAAAAAACATAATTCATTTCACTCATTCAGAGCTGACGATAGACGTGGAGGAGCAATTAGCACCTATATTTCTGATAAATATGCCTCTAAGATTTCATAGATTATTGTACTGTCAGTACGACTCACATCGTAACACTTTTCGTTGCAGTAAAACTGACCAATATCTGTATGGTCATAGCAACAGCTTACAATTGAGCCATCACCTCCTAACCCTAATCTATTCATAGCCAAATGAAATAAATCATTCAATTTTGTAACACCGTACAGACTGAGCATTTTATTCTCTGTGGAAATTT